>WNWK01006132.1:37500-92500 GCA_009830355.1 Cherax destructor | reverse complement strand
ACTACTTTTTTCTTTGCCTATCCACGTCCCGATCTATCTTCTGATCTTTTCTGCTTTTTTCTCTTGATAATGATCAAGAGCAGACCGAAACGTCGTCCGACGTTTACTCTCTAAGTGCGGGTTATTTGTGAAGTGTTTCAGCAGCACTACTGTGACTTACTTTTTTCTCAATAAAGAATCATGACTTAAAGTGATAAAAAAAATCTGCAGAATCTGCAATACATTAAAATACATTAATAAAAACAGCATCAAGAAACAAAAGTGCAGTAACAACAACAAGAACAACATTAAGAAGAAGAAGAAAGAAGAAAACTATACAGACTACACGTAATAACTTCATATTAAAGATGTTAATATGTCTATTGGTACGACAAAACTATTGACGTCACGTCAAGGAAGAAATCGGCAGGTTATGGCTGTCGCAGCCAGACGCCAGCGGTCGCGTGTCAAAGAGTAATACTCGCGCACTGTAGAAATGCTATGTAATACGACGTTGCAATACAAATTGGAGGATAAAATTACATAATTCTGGCCTATAAACTACTCATGGGATTTTTTTTTTTTTGGTGGGGGAGGAGGGAAGATGTGGAGTGAGTATGCAGGTGCGAACTGAACCAAAAATGCACACTGACTCAAATGCAGCATTCCTGCCCAATACTGACATAGAGTTGACAGAGGTATACTACGGCAACCCGATACAAAGGTGCATTTACTGGGGTATTTCTCTTTCCATAATGCACGCGTTTCGTACTATTGCCATTGTTACTTGCTAAAAAAAAGGAGGTTTGATTCTTGTATATCTTGTTTGATTTTGTTTATATGCTGAAATAAAATAAGGTTTGATTCTTATGCGTTTTGCTTAATTTTGTTTACATTCTTAAAAAAAGTGTTGGATTCTTATATTTATTGCATGATTTTGTTTACAATTGATCGTCTTTCACTAAATTGGGGTATATTAATTTTTTAAGGGAGAGGATACTCATATTTTAGGTCGAGATTTTTTTTTTTTTTTTGGGGGGGGGGGGGAAGAGGAAGGGTTTATTTTCAAGGAACAGATGGAATATATTCTTATATAGAAAAGGTGATAAGCTTTAAGAGAGGGAGGAAGTGGGACTCCTGTGTGGTATTGGTTAGTTGTGTCTGTGTTTATGTTTAGTTGATTGAATTATGTGTGTGTTTTGTAATGTTTTCAGGCAGTGTAGTTTGTCTCACAACAGAGAATCATAAGGCCGGGCTCAGGAACTGCACCTCATTTTCCTGTTATCTAAACTGAGACATCTTCCTTTCTCTGCTATCAGATTTGCGTTCTCCTCCCACTAAGCGTTTCTTCTCTCCTCTTTCCTAAGCCTCTCCTTTTCTGCATCTCGTTCTTCATCGCCCTCTTGCTTCTCATTGCCTCCTTTCTCCCTCACCCCTTTGGCACCCCCTATTACCCCTTCCCCTACTGCTACTTCTACTAGGGCCGCTGTCTGCCAGCACTTCTCAGTGACGGCCGAGCTGTCGCCCGAGAAGGTAGGTGGAGATTACGCGCTCCTCACCTGAACACCTGAACGGCGTGGCTGGCAGTGTCTTCCGCGGGTTGTCGGGACTCTGGTGCTTCCCAAACATACTCGCTATGAAACTACATTGATCCACCTGCTTTAGTTTTATATTAGTGATAGCAGTACGAAATTTTGGAGTTTCCGAAAAATACCTCAGTGGCATTGATGGTAAGTAATTAACAACCAGTAAAATTCCTTGTATATAGTTGTGGTCAGTGCTAGTAACCATATATATATATATATATATATATATATATATATATATATATATATAATATATATATATATATATATATATATATATATATATATATATATAATATATATATATATATATATATATATATATATATATATAAACCACGGTGTTAATCATAAGACGATCTGTTCAGTGACTCCTCAGTAGAGTCGCGTTGATGTAAGTAATACAGTGGACCCTCAGTTAACGAATACCCGGAAATCGTAATTATGTAAGTATAATTTTGTAAGTTCTTTGGAAGTTATTTTGGGTCTGAAATAGACTAACCTAGTGAAATTTTTCCTTAAGGGAGTAAATTCGTTCGGTAATGGCACTGAGCAGACTTCAGGAGTGAAGTTTTACGAAACTCGGGGGTCCACTGTATTCCATTGACCCTAATGGCTGGGTCTCGGTGATTTTAGTCCTGGGACTCTGATGACGACTGTCAACTGATTTGGAAGACACAGTCGCTATGGCTTGGAGACGACAGGTCGTAGTGAACGGTGGTGTAGTCAGTGGTTATTGTTCAAGATACGTGTGTAGAGTCTTCCTTCCGGTGTGCAACGCTGATGAAACTCTTCTCCAATCTTCAAGAAGTAACTCAGTTCCTGTAGCGCCACCCCTGACTCTGGGCCTCAGCCCAGAGAGCTGGCCCACCACCTGAAGACGAGGAGCCACAGACAAGACAATTATGGTAAGAGGGCACCTCTTTGTAAACGAAGCTTCATTTCAAGACAATGCTTCGCCCTCACAAGAGGTCTTATCATGTCATTAACGTGATGAAAGCAAATATCGCCTTCTTACAGTGCTATATTTGTCTAGAATCTTGCCATTCTACTAGAGACAATTAGTCGGCTATACCGAAGGAGACTTCAGCGAAGTGAAATACCTGTCAGCGACCAGAATTCTCATTGCGTCCTCAGTAAGAAGAGTTTAATAAAGAAGAATATGAAGAAAAGTTAAAAGAAAAGAAAATTGGTAAATAAAGTAATTAAGAAGGAAAAGAAAACGAAGAAGCTAATGGAAGAGGTGAAGAGAGAGACGAGAAGTACAGTAAATTACAAAACAAATAAAACTGATGGAAAAAGGAGTAACAATGATAGAGAGAGAGAGAGAAAAAAAAAAGAGAGAGAGAGAGAGAGAGAGAGAGAGAGAGAGAGAGAGAGAGAGACGGAAAAGGGGGTGTGATAGATATCATCAATTACATCTCACTCAAATGCCACCCACCATTGAAATTTATAGTTTTTTTTTTGAAACACACATGAATAAAGTCTCCTGGTCTCCACCCAAGTTAGTGATAGTCCTGACCCATCAATTAAGTCTCTGCTAATGTTGTGTGTTGAGGCGAAAAAGAAAGTTGCTGATTATAGTGAAGACGAGACGTTGTTTACCTCCATCAAGGACACCCTCTCTCTCTCTCTCTCTCTCTCTCTCTCTCTCTCTCTCTCTCTCTCTCTCTCTCTCTCTCTCTCTCTCTCTCTCTCTCTCTCTCTCTCTCTCTCTCTCTCTCTCACATTAGCAACCATTCACGGTGTCTCGAAAATTTTGTAAAAAAGAAGCACTAACGAAAGTCTTCAGTGAATGTACGTATTCAGTGTCCACCATTATTACTGACACACGAATGCAGACGAGGGATCCAGTCAACAAGTACCCGGTGAAATGCGTTAGGAATGATAGTGTTTCGTGCGTCCGTGATGCGTTCCAGACTTATCAAAATCATCGCCGTACGTTAAGGGAACTTGTTAATAGTGAAGGGCTCTTGATCTCGGGTCAGACTTGGCAGATTTGATCACCTCACGTAGAAAACGTATTTCGTAATATGAAATGTTAAAGGGTAACAATGCTAGTTTTTGTTCCAGTCACTCTTGAGTAGACGTACTCAAGCTTGTTTAAAATTATGATTTCCTTTCCCCGCCCCCTCCATATGGAATTCATAAGCTGATGAACTATAAGGAAATCCTTCTGCTGGCTTCTAACTTAAAATAACCTAACCTAACCAAACTTAAAATAGCCTAATGTAAGTTAACCTTGCTTAAACTTAAACCTAAGCCATCGTAACTTGATCTTACTTAAGATAACTCAAAGAAGGCAGAGTGTGTGTGTGGAGGCTAACCTTTCCTAATAAGATGCGCACTTTTAAAGTCCTGAGAGAACCTATTAAAAAAACAACGTCGTTATTTTGAGCAAACCTGTATCAACATGCGGGGCCCTAGACTATTCAGCATCTTACCAGAAGTTATCAGAAACACTGGACTAGTGTAAAAGTTTTCAAGAGGAAACTGGGCAAGTATCTTCACTAGGTGCCAGATCAACCAGGTTGTGATGGATTTGTGGGGCAGTGGGCCACCAGCAGCAACAGCCTGGTTGACAAGGCAAACACCAGTCGAACCTGGCCCAAGGCCGGGCTCCGGGAGTAGAGAAACTCTCGAAGTTATATTCCTGAACCTACTTCTTCATATACTTTTTTTATGTAAGGTTAACCAAAATTAACAAATTTAAACGGAAAACCCCTGACTTGGATTTATGTTTACTCACTGTAATCAAAACTGTATATACACTAACAAAAAATAATAGTTAACAGTTAGTAAACCAAGACTTTCTTCGTTGCCAAACTTAGCATTTTACAAATTTTGCAACTTTTATACCAGGATTAGATTTTGCCGCCGAAGTGGCTAGTTTACTGTCAACCCCAGGTCCATCCTGTGGACGGTAGCATAAGAGCATATGGATAAACAAAAGCCCTAGGAAATAAGCCCCAAAAGGGTTAACAGGGGTACATCTGGATTTATATCTATTGAACAGTTGACTTAACTGTTGCAAGGAAATTTAGGAAATTTGCTTAATATGTCTGGTATTTATGATATCTCTATATACATCAATAAATGGACAATTAAGCACAAAGTGGCCATAGGGCTGGCCACATACGTTGCATTTGGTCTGATCATCATCTGTCTGCCAAATTGCCAGACGTACTTGTAACCAAGCCTAAGCCTGGCTACTAAAACATCAGTTAGTCTGTTCACATTGCAAGTTGCTCCAAGAAATTTTATACGCTAATGGAAAACACGAAAGGGAAAACGACAACCTTAATTACAGCGGTTTACGCATTTACATAATTTGTTGTACATATGTTGGCTTTCCCAACACACACACTCTCTCTCTCTCTCTCTCTCTCTCTCTCTCTCTCTCTCTCTCTCTCTCTCTCTCTCTCTCTCTCTCTCTCTCTCTCTCTCTCTCTCTCTCTCTCTCTCTCTCTCTCTCTCTCTCTCTCTCTCACTCTCTCTGTTATCTCAGAAACTTGTACCAGTGTTTGTACGGATTAGCATAATACTGTAGTTACCTCGTCGACCACCAGATGGTAGTCACATTATGTTCGTCATTAGAAATGAAAGAAATCTCCAAACGACCCGTTAATTAGAGATTCTGGTCAGGTACTTACCTGTTTGTACTTACATATATATGGTTGCAGGGGTCGTGTCTCATCTCCTGGACCCACCTTTCAACTTATCGCTTGCCAGATTCACTCCCCCCTAGCCGCGTGGTCCCTGTCGTACCTGCTCTAAAAACTATGTATGGAGTCTGCCACCATCACTGCTTCACTGAGATCAGTCTACTTTCCTACCTCCCTAAGGCTGAAGAAGTATATTCCCATTTTATTTTATCAATAAATAATTTTTTAACAGGTCCCAGCGTCAATTTCTGAAAGTTTCTTACAACTGTGCAAATAATACTGTTTTTGTTAAGTTAATAAAAATTAACTTAGGTTAGTATAGGTTAAATTAGGTCAAGCTGGTTAAACGTATGAAAATTAACAACTTAGAAAGTGAAACGAAATAAGATCAATTATACCAATAAGATCATCAGTAAGAACATCAGTTACAATAAGAACAATTATAACAAGGGCTTGGGTAATAACAAAAGCAGTAACTGTAACAAAAACCATCAATTACAATAACAAACATTAGGAAGTGCTTAATCAAGACACCTGCTGTCCATGTTCACCCTTCAGTAAAGTAGGTACCTGGGTGTTAGTTGACTGGTGTGGGTCGCATCCTGGGGACAAAATTGACCTAATTTGCCCCGAAATGCTCTGCATAACAAGCGGCTTTCTATATAGTAGTATGTCATTGATATCAGCTAGGCCTGTGTACCTTGTACATGTACTTGTAGAAATTATAATAATAATAATAATATAATAATAATAATAATAATAATAAATAATAATAATAATAATAATAATAATAATAATAATAATAATAATAATAATATAATAATAATAATAATAATATAATACGTTATTATAATTATTATTATTATTATTATTATTATATTATTATTATATAACATTGATCCAAAAAAATATCATTTTCCAGGTCGATCACCATGCCCAGCCCTTCTAGGGCAGGGTAGGTGCCAAGGCTGGAGCTTGCTACCATCTGCAGCTCGTAAGTCTGCCCTTCCCGTTAGGGAAGGTGGCAGACCAGAGAAGCCTAGCATCTATCTACCTCCATGCCTCGTGCTGGTGGGGAATGTGGCTAGGCCTGGGGCCAGTTGGTCCTGCCGATGAGGGGTATCCCCTCCCATGGGAGACATAGGTCTCTGACACTCCCACGCCAGGGAGCCGGAGCCGGGTCGCCATCTGGTAAAGACCCGGGCCGGGAGAATTCCCGGTGAATCAACACCTCCTCCTCCTATCATTTTCCACTCCCAACGATGCCAACAATGCTGCCAATTTTAATCTATTTTGCTGTCTAGTATACACAACAACGCCAGATGATGCTTTCTATTTCGCGACAATAGTATTATATATACACTTTCCCCAGAGGCACTCAGCTGTTGTGCGGACGTTGAAGTAGCTATTAGAAGTAATTTAGTTGATTAAAAGCAATTAAAAAGAAGGATTTCCTGCTTGGGACACCGCGAGGAGGGAAATGAGGCCAGAGATGAAGATGGATTGTTATTGTACGTCAGTTCACTCTCTCAACAACATGATTAAAAGTTCAGTATTCAACTTTCCCTGTTTTTCCTCAAGCATCTCGCTGCCAGGTTGGTTAATTGGGGTTACTGGCTATCGACTCATTTACGGTCATTAAGGCTGCTTGTAACGTCTACTCCACTGGTGAATCTATAGGGATTTACAGCCTTTTTCGTTTCCATTTGTAACAACTTTAGTAAACAACTACTGAAGCGTAACCCAAAGTCTGCCCTTTGAGCATATAAGACGCAGAATATTTTTTTCAAGATGGTGCGCCTTATATGCTGGAAATTAAGGATAGGTTAACTCTAAGTGTATACTCACTGAGATATATAAACCCTTCGCCTACAGACCACTAATATTAGTCAGGTCCCAGCCAACTACCGAGTAATCTTGATAATTGATCTAATTGTCAAGTCAAAATAAATCGTCACTCGAAGCCACAAAAGTAAATATGTCTTAAATCAAATTCTCGAGTGGGAACAAGATTTAACTGTCCTCTTTATTAGAGGAAATAGCATAAATATCGGCTTCAAACCGAGCAAAATTGCTCTAGAAATATCCACACTTGCATCTTATTCCCTCAGGTTGCCAGTCTCTTGCCACAAGAATATACTTAAGTTAGAGGCTGTCTAGTTGTTTGTACTTCCCAATTGCCAAACCCCGTTTTAGCGCTATTAGGGGAAAGTGCCCATAAATTCGACTACCCCAAGAATTGTCTTTTAGTGAGGCAGCGACCTCTTGGTGATGAAGGTGAGCCTCGCGCTCTAGTTCACAGTGAGAGGTGCAGGACGTAAGAGCCAAAATAGAGTCATTGTCCACTGTTGTCCATACCTACTGAATCTTGAATTCAGTTTAGGATCGTCTTAGTTGTGTTGTTTCAGTATGATCGTGCAACTATTATTTCTGATCTTGCTTTACATGGTAAATGTATATTGTAATGCGTCACCTTATTGTATTGATGCAAATGGTTATAATCTATCTGAAAGATAGTGGCGAAGAATTGTCAGATTTCGAAGTATAAGATATGCGATCAAGGGTGGTACTGATATTCATCGTTTATATTTTACTAACACACACACACACACACACACACACACACACACACACACACACACACACACACGGGGCCAGGAGCTGTGAATCGACCCCTGCAACCACAACTAGGTGAGTACATCCACTGAGAGTCGGTATCTGATAAATCTCACATTTCAATAATCTTATATAAACATCTGAAGGACACACTTATCGGAGGAGACAAACCAAGATAATTGGATAATCAAAGGTTGTGATGTCAGGATCGTGTCTTGTGCAGTGACCTCAAAGACGTCAGTTGACCTCAAGAAACGTCTTGACCTCCATTCCCTTCGTCTCTCAGCTCCTTGTGGCTCTAAGATTTTTCTCTTATTTATGTGACTAATATTTTAATTAGAATTTGAAATATTGTTGAAATTATTTGATATATTGTTATTTTTTTAATATCATGCCCCGTATTTGTTAACGGAGGGGGAGGGGGGTTAGCCCTGTATAACAGGGGATGGTCTTTGTATGTAAGAGGAAAGTCTCTGTTTAACGTGGCATTGTCTGTTCAACGGGGTGCTGTCTCTGTTAATGCAAGGAAGTAGCTCAGGTGTTTCAAGATGTCCATCATTTGTATATGTCATCTGCAATTTTTGAGGGACATTATTATCATTTGTGTATGTATGTACTCACCTATATGTGGCTGCACTGGTCGAGTCACTGCTCCTGGAAGTGTGTGTGTGAGCTGGCACTTTCTTGAATGTATCTGACATTAATTATTCGCAGCTACCAGGGTAGAGTTATGCTTACAGTATCCAGTCGTCAGTATTAAGCCTGTGCTTACCAGGTATCCCTCTATAACTTCGTGATTTTCATGTATCCCTCATGCTCCCGAGGTTACCAAGTATCCTACTATAATCCCGCGATTATATTGTTTACCTCTATAATCCCCTGGTTATCGCATGTCCTCTTCTCCTCCAGCAAGCGAGGTCATGTCTAATGATTTGTGAATTTATTCATGGGCCTTTTATTTTTTGTCTCTGGAAGCCATTTTTGGGGGTTAGGCTGCGACAGAGCAATTTTTTAATTTACTTATATAGTTAATTAACTTGGAATTGGTGTGTTCTGTATGATAACTTGAGAACACATCGTTTGGTTGGCTTCAAACTTTTAACACAGACGCGTTCTTCTCAAAGGAAACTTTGCGTTGATTTTGGGTTGTGTAAGCTTTAATTTGCCGGTTTTACTAAACAGATTGGTTTCCGAATAAGAACTGGAAAATGCCTCTTCGGATCGCCTTCAAACCTCAAATGGTAGTTGGCGTATCTTACGTAGAAAAGAATTTGGAGCTGTGTAGATGCCAATTTGCCATTTTTATTAAATAAATTGATATATTAGCATTCTTACCATAACTAGTTAATTAATTCGTCATTTATTTTAGATTTTCAGTGTTGATATTTAACTGGTTTAGAAAATAATGCCGCACTTTGTACTATTCCTTTTGCGTGCTTTGAAGCAGAGAGGGTTGAGCTTATTGAATACGGGGATACTTTTCTCGAATCACTGAGGTAGAGGGGATTGGGCTTATGGGACACATATTCCATTCTCGGATCATTGAGTTAGGCTATTGGGATACGGGGATACCTTTCTTGGATCATTGAAGTAGAAGAGGCTTGGCACATGAGATTATATCGATACCTTTCTTGGATCATTAAGTTGGATGATAGGAGAGGCAAGGATGCTAATGGGATACTGGAAAACCTGCCTCGAAATACAGGTGTATATATATATATATATATATATATATATATATATATATATATATATATATATATATATATATATATATATATATATATATATATATCCTGGAAACATTGGTGCCAGCACGAAGTCTTGCGGCACCCCCGCTGGTGACACGGCCCCCACGAGGCCACCTTACCTTGCATAACTCTTAGAGTTGGTTAGCAACATTTTGATTTGGTTAGTTGGTGTGTGACTTTGCTTTTAAGTGTGTGTTTGGAAGATTTTCATTTTGTTGTTTCGTGTGTGGATTTTTTTTTTTTTTTTTTTTTGGAATCTTTAAATTTGGTTGGTTGATGTGTGCATTTCCATTTGTGTGTGTTTATTTTGCATGTGGGTTTATTTGCATACATGAGTGTGCACATTTATGGTGTGTACATTTGTTATACAGTCAATAAATACAGCCAGTGAGAATACTTTACTAGTAAATGTTTTGCTACAGTTGAAAGACACCCCAAAATATGTTCCTCTGTTTAGGTATCCATTTTTTCTTTGTTTATGTCATCCTGTATCGCCGTTTATGTATTGTATCTCTGTTTAGGTCTCTGTATCTCTATACAATTATTTTTATATAACTGCTTACATTCCCCTGTATCTGTTGGGATCTCCTTGTATCTCTGGTTAGGGATTCCTGTATTTGTATTCAGGTCTCCCTGTATTTATGTTTTGGTCTTCCTGTAGCTCTGTTTAGGTCTCACTGTAACTATATTAGGTTTTTGTATCTGTTGAAAGTTCTATGTATTTTTTCCTCTATGTGTAATCTCTCTCTCTCTCTCTCTCTCTCTCTCTCTCTCTCTCTCTCTCTCTCTCTCTCTCTCTCTCTCTCTCTCTCTCTGGATTGAACTTTCCCGGGCGGCCAAATTCATTCGCGGGGCGTAAAGAAGAGATGAATAATCTTGCATCATGTTAGGGAAGAAATCGCAGACAATGGAAGACTGTGTGACCTTGTGACATACATGTGACCCAGTAGGGAAGAGACATTATAGACTATCTCGGCGTGACCCACCAGGGGGACTTTCACCTGACGTCACCTCCTCTTGGTGTTCAACGTAGTTATTATTTTATTCCTGATCCTGCAGGAAAGGCTCTACAGTCACTTTCGAAGAAACCAAGACTTATCATCTCCTATCGAGGCTAAGGGACTGATCACCTGTAATTACGTCTACTGTTTCCATTGTTATATTCGCTTGTATTAGACTGAAAAAGCCTGCTACGCAGGAGAAAGATTTCGGCAATAAAGACTCCCAGGTGTTGCAGATGTGTCATATACATCAACATGTCGGTACTGTATACCATCAATTATATGAAATTTAAAGATAACACCTGAAAAAGGTATGAGGTAGAGGCCGAAAAAATATAATTCTCTTAATCTGTTATTTCATTTCAGTCTTACTATGGGTTTTTAATTAAATGGACAAAGTCACAATTGTGTGTGTTCAAGGTTCAGCACTCATCAATTGTACACAAAACGTCTGTATCATCAATCATAATCATTCACTTTTGTTTACCGCTGTCTTTTACACCCCTGCTTAGCTTTTGCTACCTTGTCAGTGTAAACTGTGTCACCCTGCCAATTTTAGGTGTCTCCCTGCCAGTTTTTAGCCGTGTCATCCTGCCAGCCTTAGCTGTATCCTCTGTCACCCTAAACCATACCACGGGCGGGGTTAAAACCCGCGATCAGAGAGTCACAAAACTCCAGACCGACGCGTTAGCCACTGCCACCCTGCCACCCTCCAGCAGTAGAGCACTGCTGGAGGTCTTGCTGTTAGAGGGAGAGTTACGGCGATTCCCTTTCATATCTGCGTGCGTGTACTTGACGAGTCTCGACACGAAGTATGCAGTAACTGCAGCAGAGAATATAACCAAAATATTTTACTGGGAAATGCAATAACCTGGAAATGTGAGAGACAGTACCAACATAAGATGCCAATACTCACTTTTTGGTCGATACCGATACCATACAAATTAGCCGATATCCATTGATACTGGTACCGAAACCGATATTTCGGCACACCACTGGTACCTGCTGCAGGATTCATGACTAAACATGGTGTGAAAGTGAAAATCTACGCCAAGACTTCTCAACTATCCAACAATTTGGACAGGAAATTTTAGATGTTCTCAATTAATATATTTTTAACTCCGAGGTCTGTCAGGTCAAACGCTAGGCGTTTGGTAGTTTTTAATACAGATTTGAACCCCATTACCTCAAAAAAAAAGTTTGTGTGCTTTTGTCTCTTCAGATTAGAGAAGTTGACTACGCTCTTTGATGAATATTTGTTCCATTCTCTATTACTATACAGTTTGTAGGGTTTGGTTTCTAGTTTGGGACAAACTTTTATGAGATCTTCATATTTTTGGGGGGACCAGGCCGCGGGGGGTCAACGCCCCCGCGGACCGCTCCAGGAATTATGGAAGACCTGCCTGAAGCCATCCAAGATTTCTTATACAACAGAAATGGACTACCTCTCAGATACAACACAGCAATGGTAAAGCGCTTTTTAAAAACAAGAATATTTATTATTACTAAATCGGAGACAGTGGAAGAAACGATAAAGCTGAACATTACTTCAGAGACATAGTAATGAACGATACTTTTTTTTTCTCAAGAAATAGAGGGTAATTGAACACAAGACCAGGAATTCCTTCAAAATTTGTGAGAAGCATTCACTTTTCTTGGATGAACAAGTGTTATATATATATATATATATATATATATATATATATATATATATATATATATATATATATTGTTTGCAAATATCGCAAACCAAGTGATACAAGATGCAAAACAACCACGGGGGGAGTAGAATGATAGCTCTAGGCCTCTCGTGTTGCAATCAACATATCATCAGAAGCTTGCAAAATTGCAGAAAAGAGGAGGATGTCCACGCAAATACGTACCCAGAGGACCGCCTTCACTCCACTCGACCGGGAAGCATGTAATTCCGGCACCTTTATCAAGCCTAGGCAATCTCGTAATTGTTGCTGTCGTTCTTGTTTGGTTGCACCGTTAAGACGTACGTCAAGGCGATCACTGAGTGTGCGACGGGTCACTTCCTCCTGAGGGGATTTGTTTGAGTTGCTTCCTAAATTGAGTTTGATTCTTGGTAGGGAGAATGAAGGCGGCAATTTACCCATCAGGTGGAATTAATGTGGCGGCAAATTGACGGTCACTTGAGTACCTGTTGATACAGAAGAATTTTGTAGCCACCAACAGGGAGACGAAGAACTCTCATGCTTGGGCAGTAGCGTAAAAATGGAGGACCACTGCAGCAGGCCTACTGGCCCTTGCAAACTCATTGCAAACTCTTGAAGATGTGTTGATTGCAACATGAAATTCCTAGAGCTATCATTCAGCTCCCCCTGTGGTTGTTATGCATCACGTATCATTTGTTCGCGATTAATTAGACGTAAAAAGTCACAAGGTTCAGCACTCATCAATTGTACACAAAACATCTCAGTAACGAATCGTTGAGAACCCTGTACACTGTGTACTTTAGGCCCATATTGGAGTATACAGCACCAGTTGGGAACCCACACCTAGGCAAGCACGTAGGAAAATTTGAGAAAGTGCAAAGGTTTGCAACGAGACTAGTCCCGGAGCTAAGGGGAATGTCCTACGTGGAGAGGTTAAGGGAAATCGACCAGAGGTAGACAGAGACAGATTGTTCCAGAGATGGAACACAGCAACAAGGGGACACAGTTGGAAGTTGAAGACTCAGATGAATCACAGAGATGTTAGGAAGTATTTCTTCAGTCACAGAGTGGTCAGGAAGTGGAATAGTTTGGGAAGCGATGTAGTGGAGGCAGGATCCATTCATAGCTTTAAGAAGAGGTATGATAAAAGCTCATGGAGCGATAAGAGTGTCCCAGCAGCGGCCAGTGAAAAGGCGGGGCCAGGAGCTATGAATCGACCCCTGCAACCACAACTAGGTGAGTACAACTTGGTGAATACACACACACAAGTTCAATCAATTCCCCGACTCCACAGACACATGATATCACACCTCCCCACACTTTACCTTCCACACTTGGACACAAGGGTGGTAATTTCAAGCAGCGGCTGTCTGCTGCAACTCGCTTCTTAAGACTGTTAGGTTGTTATGGTGTTGCCGGCCACTTCCGGTTGTCCCGACACAAGGAAGTTGATCTTTTTTGAGGCTTCCCATTGGTCAGTGATGACGAACATGTCAGCCAAAACAGTTGCGTTGTTGCTGTTGTGGGTTGATCCAATTGAGGCACTTATAACGTTGATTGAAGAAGAAAATAGAAAGGGGAAGCAATAAAAAAGAAGAAAAGAGAGAATGAAGCAGAGTGAGAGAAGGGAAAATGAAAGGAAAAGAGGAAAGAGAGGAGGAGGATAGGAAGGAAGGAAGGAAAGGAGAAGGGGACTGGTGGAGTGCTACAGACGCTGGATCAGGAATGAGCTTTTAGTCATATTCATATTTCTTCATCATGCCTCTTCTTAAAGCTATGTATGAATCCTGCTTCCACTACATCACTTTCCAAAGAGATAAGCTTTGATAATTCTATTTACTCATGTGCAATTCCCACTCAAATCCAACCCCTCTCACTCATGAATTTATCCAACCTAAATTTAAAACTACCCAAGGTCCTAGCTTCAATAACCCTACTAGGCAGACTGTTCCACTCATCAACTACCCTATTTCCAAACCAATACTTTCCTATATCCTTTCTAAATCTAAACTTATCTAATTTGAATCCATTATTGCGGGTTCTCTCTTGGAGAGATATCCTCAAGACCTTATTTATATCCCCTTTGTTAATACCCATTTTCCACTTGTATACCTCGATCATGTCTTCCCTCATTCTACGTCTTACAAGTGAATGTAATTTTAGGGTCTTCAATCTTTCTTCATACGGAAGATTTCTAATGCTATGTATTAATTTAGTCATTCTACGCTGAATGTTTTCTAACGAATTAATATCCATTCTATAATATGGAGACAAGAACTGAGCTGCGTAATCTAGGTGAGGCCTTACTAACGATGTATAAAGCTGTAATATAACCTCTGGACTTCTGTTGCTTACGCTTCTTGATATAAATCCCTGTAATCTGTTTGCCTTATTACGTACGCTTAGGCATTGCTGTCTTGGTTTAAGGTTGCTGCTTACCATAACCCCAAAGTCCTTTTCGCAATCTGTATGGCTAAGTTCTACGTTATTTAACTTATAAGTGCTAGGATTATGGACACTCCTGAGCTTCATAACCCTGCATTTATCTACATTAAACTGCATCTGCCACTTTTCTGACCACGAATTGAGTTTGTCTAAATCCTCCTAAATTTCCATAACATCTACGTTTGAATCAATTATCGTACCTATCTTCGTGTCATCGGCGAATTTGCTCATATCACTAGTAATGCCCTCATCAATGTCATTAATATATATTATAAACAACAACGGGCCTAAGACTGTTCCCTGTGGAACGCCCCTTGTTACAGATCCCCACTAGGATTTAACCCCATTTATGCACACTCTCTGCTTCCTATTGGTGAGCCATGACTCGATCCATGACAGAACTTTTCCCCCAATGCCATGAGCTGCCACTTTCCTTAACAGTCTCTGGTGCGGTACTCTATCAAAAGCCTTACTAAAATCTAAATATAACAATATCGAATTCTTTATCGTGATCAACAGCCTCAAAAGCTTTACCGAAGAAAGTTAATAAATTAGTTAGGCAGGAACGGCCCCTCGTGAATCCATGCTGAGTAAGTAAGTAATTTTATTCAGGTATACACAAATACAGTTACATAGAGTATCATTAATCAAATTATGCTTATCCAGATGGCTTCTTATAATATCAGCTATAATTGACTAGTAATTTGCCTACAATTGAGGTCAGTTATAAACTTACAACAGTTACTGTGAACACTTTTTACTTATCTCTGGAGGCCCTCTAGCTGGCGGAGGCCCCTGAGCTGCAGCTCCTGAAGCCAGTGCCTTAATCTGGCCCTGTGTGTCGTGCGCGGCATCACACCAGAGAACGTACGCAGATTAGAGATGCGTAATTTTCCTCTTCTTAACCTCTTTTCTTTGGGGGTTTCATCATTAAACTTATCTTTTCCAAGAGGTCTGCTATTATAACAATTATAACTTTAACGGAAATACAAGTTAAGCATACGCAGGTGTTTCATATGTGTATTACTTTGTATCTCTCTAACACATCCTCTACCTTAAATGATTTGTAGTAAAAATAATATGGCTGCAACAATTCACAATTATGTTCTTTAAGAAAGTGTTGTTTGATAAGGCATGAAAGCACTTGCAACCTGTTTCTATTTTGTCTACGTCAGATTATATTTACGTACATGTGTCTGAGTGTACGTATTTAAGTTACGTGCTGTGAGATGATGTTATTGGAACGGTTATCAAGATGTAGAGTGGGAAGCTAACAGTCTGGGTGAGTAGTGGTTAATGTAAGAACTGTGCCGTGACATGACGTAGACTAACATTCAGTACGCACTCTCACGCACTCATCGCGGGGACTCACGCGCACGCACTCGCACATGAACGCAAGATCAGGAGAGATTTTGAAAGTTTCGAAGATTGTGACAATTTTCTCCATGTTGGTTTATCCGAGTCATTGACTACTGTTTATTACTCTATTGTGTTTTGAGATATGTCTATATGTTTAGGTTAATACTATATTAGTTCTTCTTCTTCTTCATTTTTATTATTTCTTCTTCTTCTTCTTCTTCTCTTCTTCTTCTTCTTCTTCTTCTTCTTCTTCTTCTTCTTCTTCTTCTTCTTCTTCTTCTTCTTCTTCTTCTTCTTCTTCTTATTATTATTATTATTATTATTATTATTATTATTATTATTATTATTATTATTCTAGTCTAACCTAACATAGGAAAGCCCCAATACACCTCCCATACACCTTCCATCATAAAATTCTAACATCGTTCATCCCAGCAAAACCAAAGGTTTCCCTTACTCTCTCCCTCTTAAGATGACATACCATCTCTCATCTCCACACCCCCTTTAAAAACCATCGCTCGATCTCTCCCTCAACTCACCTAAATACCAAGCAGCCTCTCCTACAAAATCACAAACTCATCTAAACACCATTACCTCCTTCAACGCCCACACTCTCACAAAAATCCCCAGCCTACTCCAGATCTGCTGGAAGGAAACTTTAGAAGCTGCGTCAGTTACTGAACACATTGAGGTATATTTTGCTATATCTTCATCACCCTTGTTAAAGACTCTCAGACGAGGCTGCCAGATTTCGTTACCTTATGAGTGCAACTCATCCTGTAGAATATAAAGGCACAATGTCATGACTGAAACAATACACAAATGTGACTGGTAAATAGTTTAAGTCGGACCGAAACGTCGTCAAAAGTTTCCTTCTCCTGTGTGCGGGGCTGTAATTACCTTTGCACTGTGTAATTACCTTTGCACTGTGTAATTACATTTGCACTGAACTTAGCCATTATCCTTGACCCACGAGACATACAGTTATATTCGAGATAGTTAAATTTGTTGAACATGACAAATGTTCTAGTTTGAAAATAGAGGTAACTTCAAATATAAGCTTAGGTACCTTCAAATATGGTAATAAGTGTGTTGTGTTGTAGTATTGTAGTAGTGGTGATAAGTGTGTTGTATTGCCTCAGTGGTGATAAGTGTGTTGTCACCACTACAGCACCACAGCACTTACCATCAGTACATCACAGTGGAACGTATGCAATATTTATTTGACCAGGAAGTAACTATTATATAGAACAATGTAACAGATGACAGCGGGTGTTCCCATAATCTATCATAAAGAATTGGATCACCGTACACTGTTAAATTACCCAATTAAATAAAATCTCCCTATTTTTACATTACTAATCTGCTGTACAGCCTTTCTGTCTCACTCTGATACACACACACACACACATACTGTCACACTTTCACAGACACACTAGGGGGAAAAACTACCACCTTGTCAGAATGAAAGTTGTAATTTCCCCTAATGTGGGACCCATACAGTCATTTAAAGCTTCCCAGCATGACGTAAAACCCACTTTCAGGCAACGCGTGATCCAGGTGTGGGTAATATATAGGGAGATATCTGCCCTACTTTAAAAAAAGGCTAGAAGTTTAATTTTATATGTTTATTACGCACAGCATACCCATTCTGTGGGTGGCAGCCCAAGGATTACAGAGGTACATAATGGGTCCAGTGACTGGGATCCAAAATTTGTGATTGCTAAGCAAGTTACAGAGGTAATGAATTATTCACATAATTCATAACAGTAATAATGAGCTTACACAGTCATGAATTCAATCACATATCATTACAATGTAGTAATTTGTAGTTATGACTTACTTGAAATATACCACAGTGGTTAAAAATGCTTGAACATTTGTGATTGTTAGCGAATGAATGATATTAGTTCCTCTGACAAAGTATACAATCAGTGCAAACACACAACGGTACTTGTCCCAGCTGAACCTGGGCAGTATTGACATCCAAGGGTCTACTGACTTCATTAGATATGCAGAGAGGTACGAAGGGTTTATGCGGATTATGGATGACATTTAATCCAGGGTATTTAACTTTAGAAAGCCAAGCATTGTGGCTTATGCCCACTCAGTCCCAACAGAAGTTGGCTAATACCAAGATTCCTACTTACTTCTTGGTGAACAACGCCGCAGGTGTCAGGAGACTTGCCCCTAAGTTTCAACTCTGTGTGTGTTGAACCTGAGTTCTTTGTAAGATGATCAAGCGTTCTACCACTGTGTTACCACTGTACTACCACTGTGGTACCAATGTATTACCACTGTGGTACCAATGTGTTACCACCGTACTACCACTGTGGTACCAATGTGCTACCATTGTGCTACCACTGTGGTACCAATGTGCTACCACAGTATTGCCACTGTACTACCCATGTGGTACCAATGTGCTACTACTGTGCTACTACTGTGCTACCATTATGCTATAAAGCACCCCTAAAAACATGCAAAAGATATATAAGCAAGCAACAAGAAAACGAACAAGAACAATATCAATATAAATATTTCTGATATTATAATAATAATAATAATAATAATTAATAATAATAATAATATTATTAATAATAATAATAATAATAATAATAATAATAATAATAATAATAATAATAATAATAATAAAATAATAATAATAAAATAATAATAATATAATCATTATTATTATTATCATTATTCATAATTATAAGAAGAAGAAGAAGATGAAGAAGATGAAGAAAAAAAAGAGGAAGAAGAAGAAAGAAAATACTTACATCTCGGATAAAATTATTTAACAAATCAGAATGTATAATAAATCGTTGTGTTCCCATGGCCACCGCTCAGAGTGAAGAAAGTGCTTTCAAGACAGGTATGGTAGTTCCCACACGCCCGATCATTCGTTCCATCATCAGCGCTGCTGAGTACAACACCTGGGAATTTCTGGCTGTCATTTGCGAGTGCAGTAGGTCAGTGCGGGGCCCGTCAGTGCTAGAACATATCTGTAATTACCTACCTGGGATTATCTACTTGTAGTTTGTGATGATTACATTGGTTGCAGCGCGTACTGCCTTCTTTGGGATCCCATTCTAGTTGTCTGCTACTTTCTTTGTAAGGCAATGGGAGAGGAAAGCATCAACAGAGACAAAGCCAGGGCTAAGATTCATACAGGGAAAGTTGTGTATAAGGGAGGATTCAACCAGACGGCGACTGTGAAAGTTAGACGTAGGGTAGACAGTTTTAACAGAAGACCAATCAATAGGATGACTGTGATCTCTGACATGACAGAAAAGCGCATTATTGGTGTCGGCAAGCCTGACACTATTTTTGTGCTCCCTGAGTCTGTCAGAAAGAGATCGGCCAGTTTCGCCAGACTAACACTCTTCGCACTAATCTAGTTCATACCTCCCTCCCTCTATAGATTCTCCTGGTGTTACTCTATTTCTTGCTCCTCTTGTCCTCTTCAGTACTTCGGAGAAACTGGCCGATCTTTTTCTGACAGACTTAGGGAGCACAAATATAGTGTCAGGCTTGCCGACACTAATAATGCGCTTTTCTGTCATGTCAGAGATCACAGTCATCCTATTGATTGGTCTTCTGCTAAAACTGTCTACCCTACGTCTAACTTTCACAGTCGCCGTCTGGTTGAATCCTCCCTTATACACAACTTTCCCTGTATGAATCTTAGCCCTGGCTTTGTCTCTGTAGATGCTTTCCTCTCCCATTACATTTGTAAGGCAATGTTTTCTAGTGTTTTTTTCGACTTAACCTTTTTGTCTTTAGTGGTGGGTGAGTGGGTGGGATGAGAGGGAGGAAAGTGGGTTGTCTTAGAGTGATTATGTGAGGAGGTAAGTACTGATGTTGGATTAGTGAGTGAGTGGGTTAGTGTCAGGGCTTGGCTTGGTTGTTCTGGTGCGTATGTTTTTTTTTTTTTTTTAAATTTAGCCAATTTGGATACGTCAGAAGTATACTGCCTCCTTATTCCATATGACAGTCATATTCCATTACGCCTGACTTGGAAGACTTCAGAAAGGTAATGAGGATATCGTCAACTGTTCAGTAAGGGTTCATCTACGCTAGCTTCAAAGGTTTCACTCCAGCATAGCTAGAGTTACTGTCACTTGGGAATTTCCAACTCTGTGAAGAGCCTTTATCATGCACAGGAAAAAATATTTTTTTATGAAGGTATCTCCATCATGTCCAGGTGGTGGTTGTGAGGAGATGTGGGTAACTGTAAGCGTGGGTACGTGGCTGGGTTGAGGGGGAATCCAGCGGCGTGGGGATGGATGAGGGTCACGGTGGACGTAGTATATGGGCGAGTAAGTTTGTGGATGGGAGTGCTGTGGATCAGGTCTGGGTGGGAAGCACTTGTGGGCGGTGGAGGTGGGTCTTCCTGGAGTCTACCTGGATGGTATTACGGGTATCAACGCCCCCGAGGCCATGTCCATGACCAGGCCTCCCGGTGGATCAGGCCTGATCATCGAGGCTGTTACTGCTGGCCGCACGTAGTCCAACGTACGAACTACAACCCGGCTATTCGGTACTGACTTTAGGTATCTGTCCAGCTCCCTCTTGAAGACAACCAGGGGTCTATTGGTAATTCTACTTATGGCTGGTGGAAGGCTGTTGAACAGTCTTGGGCCCCGGACACTTATCGTGTTTCCTCTTAGTGTACTAATGGCTTCCCTACTTTTCACTGGGGTATATTGCATCGTCTGCCAAGTCTTTTGCTTTCGTAGGGAGTGATTTCTGTGTGCAGATTAGGGACCAGTCCCTCTAGGATTTTCCAGGTGTATATTATGATGTATCTCTCTCGCATGCGCTCCAGTGAGTACAAGTCAAGTGCTTCCAAGCGTTCCCAGTAGTTAAGGTGTTTGAAGGAACTTATATGTGCAGTAAAGGTTCTCTGTACATTCTCTAGATCTGCAATTTCACCTGCCTTGAATGGAGATGTTAATGTACAACAGTATTCCAGCCTAGAGAGAACAAGTGATTTAAAAAGGATCATCATTGGCTTGGAATCTCTTGTCTTGAATGTTCTCATTATCCATCCTATCAGTTTCCTCGCAGATGTGATAGTGACACTGCTGTGATCCTTGAAGGTGGGACCCTCAGACATTACCACTCCCAGGTCCTTCACATTACTTTTCCGCTCTATTGTGTGATGATAGTTTGTAGTATACTCAGTTTTAGCTATTATTTCCTCCAGTTTTCCATAACGGAGTAGTTGGAATTTGTCTTCATTGAACATCATATTGTTCTCTGTTGCCCATTGGAAAACTTGGTTTATATCTTCTTGGAGATTTGCCGTGTCCTCAATGGATGACACTCTCATGCAGATCCTAGTATCATCTGCAAAGGATGATACAGTGCTGTGGTTTACATCTCTGTGTTTGATATGAGGATGAGGAACAAATACAGGGTGGAATGTGAAGGTATTGGTGGATGATGGTGGGGACATACTATGATGTATGGGTGACTGTTGATTGGTAAGATGGATTGTTGGGTGATTAGACTAAGCTGGTAAGTAGTGTGAGGGGGGGGGGGAGAGGGAAGGTAGATTGGATGAAAAATGGATGTCGATTGATGGGGCGGTGAATGGGTGGATGAGAGTTGAAGTGAATGAATGTTTGTAACCTACAAATGAACGCACCAACGAGTGCGTGTAACCGGCATAAGTACACAGCACTGAACGCATGTAACATGTAAAAGTCCATACCACTGAACGCACGTACTCCGTGAATGTACAAATGTACATAGAAAGCCACTGTATGTAGCTGACAAGTGTAAATAACAGACGATTACAGACACATATACACGACCTCCCGCGATAACACAAAGTCCACACACACATATGTACACCTGGAAGATATGTAATCCAGGTGTGTAACACCTGAATGCACATAGCTGACAAATACAGGTAAACCACGAACACAAACCAGTAAAAGTTACAAACCTTGAAAAAGTTTAACTTTTCTTTGGTTTAATGATATAACGTGGAAACATATTAAACTACCAAGATAGTGAGGAGGTTTTTGTCTACAACAGAAAAGTTCTGGGTTCGCTTCCCTGGTCAAGTGTGTATCTCCCTACTTGCCGCCTTCACTGTTTACCTCGTGTAATAAAGAGGGACCTTAGTTAGGCGCCCGTTGCGGGTTGCATCCTGTGTGGTTGAGTACTTTAGCTGCAGGTTACGTTTTCGAAGAGAAGAATAAGAGTTCTTAGTCTGTAATGCACTCAGGTTGCAATAAAAGGGAGCTGGATTCGATTGCCGGGACGGGTGAGACGTATGGGCAAGTATCCTTACGCCCGATGCCTCTGTTCACCTGTCGTGAGACGCTAGGTACCGAGACGCCAGGTACCGAGATGATGACCTTCAGTTCCTGTCATCGTGGAGGAGATTTCAGGGAATGAAAGAAAAAAGATAAGAGAAGTATTTTTTGAAAGTCCTTTCATTTTTATACTTTGATTTGTGTCTATGTCTTTGCGTCTTGCCTCCCCAGTCCGTCTCTCTCTCTCACTGTGGAGTACCGTTACAATGTACTCTGGGTCGCCCTTGACCTGGAGGCTCTCAAGCACTCACGGTACAAAAGCCTCACAGAACTCTTCTGCTTGCTCGCTGTGTTTGTCCAGGTAACAGCTGTCTTTATCTAGACGTTCTGTGTTTGTCTTTGCCAAGGCAACACATTGTCTTTGTCCAGAATTTATGTACCTGTCTTTGTCGAGTTCCCACGTCGTTGCGTCAGATGTTATTTGTTGCTGGCGAATATTGTGCAGCTCCTTCGAAATTTCACCTGTCCAAGTCGAGGTTTCTCCGAACTCTGTTGAGATGCTACGCGCGTAGCACAGAGTTACTGTTGTTTTAGTTGAGGTGCCGCGCCTGTGTGTTCGTTGAGGTTCCGCGCTTGTGTCTTTGCCCCATCTTCCTAAAATCTGTCCCATCTCCCTAGCTAAACACAGTTCCATCTCCCTTCCTAAACACTGCTTCATCTCCCTACCTAAACATTGTCCCATCTGGCTTCCTAAGCACAGCTTCATCTGTCTGATGATCACCCGTCCCAACGAGCGTGGTAACGGGCACTGGACCGAGCTGGCATCTTGGGTTGCGTCGTCAGGTCACAGCAGTCAGCCACTCCTCGGGAACCTGGTGGCCACGGGTGAAAAGATGCTGTTCACAAAGATTCGCTTTGAAGAGAAATATAGCTACTAATATATATATATATATATATATATATATATATATATATATATATATATATAAATAAAAACTTTCTCGTTCCTATTCAGCTCATGTAATAGCCGACACGGTAAACAGATGAGCCAGCAACAGCCAACCCAACAGATCACTCCACCGTTGGAGCAAACAGAGACGGAGTGCGACCCTCCTTCTCCCGTTAACCTTTTCGCTTCACCTGTTTGTAATCCTCTGTTTTTTTTTTACCTTCCTATTCTCGCCTTCTTTCCTACTCCCTCGTTTGGCATTGATTGTGCTTGGTCGTGTTTGTTGAGTGTCTTTATTCATCGTTTTTTGGGCTCTTTGTTCAGTGGTCAGATGTGGTTTCAGCCAACAAGTCTCAGATACCAAGTCTCAGACACCAAGTCTCAGACACTAAGTCTCAGATACCAAGTCTCAGACACCAAGTCTCAGATACCAAGTCTCAGACACCAAGTCTCAGACACCAAGTCTCAGACACCAAGTCTCAGACACCAAGTCTCAGACACCAAGTCTCAGACACCAAGTCTCAGACACCAAGTCTCAGACACCAAGTCTCAGCCACCAAGTCTCAGACACCAAGTCTCAGACACCAAGTCTCAGACACCAAGTCTCAGACACCAAGTCTCAGACACCAAGTCTCAGACACTAAGTCTCAGACACTAAGTCTCAGACACCAAGTCTCAGATACCAAGTCTCAGCCACCAAGTCTCAGACACTAAGTCTCAGACACTAAGTCTCAGACACCAAGTCTCAGACACTAAGTCTCAGACACCAAGTCTCAGACACTAAGTCTCAGACACCAAGTCTCTGTTATGTCTTATGGAAATCGTTAGTCGTAATTTCTTCTCTTTGTAATCCTCTTATTCTTGGTCTATATATTGTTTAGTCTCTATCTAACATTACGGTCGCATAGTGATTATATTAGTACTGCATATGTACATTATATTTTGGATGAATTCCGCGGCCTGGTTTCAGACCCGGCCGCGGGGGCATTGACACTCGAAACCCTCTCCAGGTAAAACTCCAGTTACTGTTTTTTTTATTGGTGTTTTACTGCTACTACTCTGCATCCCACAATTCCAGCTCAGATTACCTCGGTGCACATAAAAGAAAGAGTACAGAGTGCGGCATAAATTTCTACTTCAGTTAAATATGAGAAACGATGATGTGAGTTCCATCTGATGAGGCAGTCACAAGTTATCACATGGAAACTAATATCACAATTTCTTCAATAAACATGACAAATTGGCACCTTACACATTCCGAAACGAAATCGAGCCTTCCACTACGTACGGCACTCCAGTTTTGGTAGTTTTAAGCCAGTAAGACCAAGCTTTCCACGGTTATCTCACAGAAACCCATATTTCAGAATACAACACAGCTTTAAGTTTGAAACTGCTCAGAAGTTGCATTCACTAGTTGTGTGTTTAAAGGTTGAAGTCGATCGGTTGAAGCGTTCACGAAATGCAGGAATACCAGTATTTCAGTTTTCTTATTTTCTTCAATAATAGAGGAAACTTGGCATCTACACAGCCCAGTATCAATTGAAACCCTCATCTAAGTAAGATACACTAGTGTTTAAGGTTTGAAGTCGATCAGAAAAAGCGTTCTCCAGTTATTAAACACAAAATATTGGCAAATTAACACTTTCACAACCCTAAATCAATGCAAAACTTCCTTTTCGAGAAACACACCACTGCTAAAAGTTTGAAGCCGACCAGATGAAGCGTTCTCCAGATATCGCAGAGAATCCCACAAGTCAGAGTTTGTCAACTATGTTAGTAAATTACCAGCTTGAAGCTTAAGCCCAAAATGGTATCATATTTTCGTAATATTCATCAGTCATTAAAAGTTCTATCATCAGAAAATGCAATCTGTGCCCAGGTTATTGTACGAAAATAACACCATATCTTTTACACCAGGGGCCCCTAACCTAGGGCCCGAGGGCCCTATGTGACCCTTCTAGGAAATGGATGCGGCCCCCACATGAAATTATGAATTCACTTTTATATAGGTTCCCCACTGCACAGTGTCAACAGTTACAACATATTATTGTTATTATTAAAAAAAAATTATAAAATGCGGCCCTCATTTCAATATGGCATTGCAAATTTCGCCCTTTCATACTAAAAGGTTGGAGACTACTGCTTTACACAATGACTTATTAACACCTACACACTACAATAACAATCCCAATCTTCTTCTAAGTAGGATATAGAAGTGTGAAAACTGTGAAGCCTGTGAGACGAGGCTTTCTAAGCCAAATCCGGGAATCAGGAAAGTAAACTTGCATATGCCAATAGTCATGTTAAGTTTTCTCTAGCTGCATTGCACACCACCGTCGAAATTTTGAAGTTCATCGAATGAGGCGCTCTCATGTTATACGTGAGAACATAAGAAAAAGAAAATTCTGACGGGCATCTTATATTAACACTTAAGAACAGAACATCAGGAAGGAGGAACACTGCTGCAGGTCTACTGGACCATGCTAGGAGAATACGACTACCACTATCACTACTACTACTACTACTACTTCTACTACTACTACTACTACTACTACTACTACTACTACTACTACTACTGCTACTACTACTACTACTAATAATAATAATATTAATAATAATAATAATAAAATAACAATAATTACTATTATTATTATTAGTAATGTTATCATTAACTATTTCTACCGTAATTGTAATTATAATGAACAATAAAGGTTTCTCTTATTTAAAGAACCGTTGGTGTGGTTCAGACGTAACCGTTGTGTGTTCATAGGTACGATTCTGAATGGTAGAAGATAAATAATTTGCGCCTCAGAGTTGACTTGACAAATACCTCGATATTTTTGTTTCGTCTCTTTTGTCCGTGAGACGCCAGCAAATTACAACACACATGTGCACAAGCAAATACATTTAACTCCTGTGTCACTGACGTGTATAGTATGCAAAGTCATGGAGAAGATCATCAGGAGGAGAGTGGTGGAGCACCTAGAAAGACACAAGCTTATAAACGACAACCAGCACGGTTTTAGGGAATGAAAATCCTGTGTCACAAACCTACTGGAGTTTTATGACAAGGTAACAGAAGTAAGACACGAGAGAGAGGGGTGGATAGACTGCATTTTCTTGGACTGCAAGAAGGCGTTCGACACAGTTCCTCACAAGAGATTAATGCAAAAGCTAGAGGATCAGGCACACGTAACAGGAAAGGCACTGCAATGGATCAAAGAATATCTGACAGGGAGGCAACAACGAGTCATGGTACGTGACGAGGTGTCAGAGTGGGCACCTGTGACGAGCGGGGTTCCACAGGGGTCAGTCCTAGGACCTGTGCTGTTTTTTGTATATGTGAATGACATAACGGAAGGGATAGACTCAGAAGTGTCCCTGTTTGCAGATGTTGTGAAGTTAATGAGAAGGATTAAATCAGTCGAGGATCAGGCAAGACTACAAAGCGACCTGGACAGGTTGCAAGCCTGGTCCAGTAAATGGCTCCTTGAATTTAACCCTGCCAAATGCAAGGTCATGAAGATCGGGGAAGGGCAAAGAAGACCGCAGACAGAGTATAGTCTAGGTGGCCAAAGACTGCAAACTTCACTCATGGAAAAAGATCTTGGGGTGAGTATAATACCGAGCACATCTCCTGAGGCACACATCAATCAGATAACTGCTGCAGCATACGGGCGGCTGGCAAACCTAAGAATAGCGTTCCGATACCTCACTAAGGAATCATTCAAGACTCTGTATACCATATACGTCAGGCCCATACTGGAGTATGCAGCACCAGTTTGGAACCCACACCTGGTCAAGCACGTCAAGAAATTAGAGAAAGTGCAAAGGTTTGCAACAAGACTAGTCCCAGAGCTAAGGGGATTGTCCTACGAAGAAAGGTTAAGGGAAATCGGCCTGACGACACTGGAGGACAGGAGAGTTAGGGAGGACATGATAACGACATATAAAATACTGCGAGGAATAGATAAGGTGGACAGAGACAAGATGTTCCAGAGATGGGACACAGAAACAAGGGGTCACAATTGGAAGTTGAAGACTCCTATGAGTCAAAGGGATGCTAGAAAGTATTTCTTCAGTCATAGAGTTGTCAGGAAGTGGAATAGCCTAGAAAGTGACGTAGTGGAGGCAGGAACCATACATAGTTTTAAGACGAGGTTTGATAAAGCTCATGGAGCAGGGAGAGAGAGGACCTAGTAGCAATCAGTGAATAGGCGGAGCCAGGAGCTATGAATCAACCCCTGCAACCACAAATAGGTGAGTACAAATAGGTGAGTACACACATACACACACACACTTTAATGGGACCTCACAATGTACAACCTTGAATTGTGAAAGAAGGAGCTGAAGCACTGTGTGTACTGTTTGCTAAATTACCAGAAACGAAGCACGTCAAAAGATGGAGAACTACAAATTATATTCCTAATGTTTAAGCAGTGGGACAGACAGCCAGCACTGAACCTCGGTAGAATTTTTTTTTACAATCTGTTTAAAATTTTGACGTGTGTGTCATTGACTGCGGGAAGTGAGTGAAGGCTCGATCTTCAGTTTGCTCATCATGGAAAAGACACGCTTCCTAACTGTGCTCCATAGGTGAACTACAGACCTGAATCCATGAGAAGGAAATTATCTAAGGTAATGGAGAAGATAACCACAGGGAGAGTTGTGGCGCAACTGAGGAGTGAATTCATAACGACAACCACTGTGGAATCATAACCATCATTTTTAAAGGGGTGGACCCGTAAGCCAGTGGAAGTCCTCGGTCATATGACCAAAAGCTCCAGCTGCGGGTCATCTCATGACTAAGACCAGCGTCAGGAAACACTTGTCCTGTTTTTCGCAAACCTTACATATGTACACGTTTTTCTTACTAAAACTCGTTTTGAAATTTCCAAGCTAGTGAAATTCTTTGACAGACTGACAGAAAATTAAGCAGGGAAGAGAGATACAGGTGATCTGAACATTCCTTGATTGTCAGAAGTCACTGATACTGTACCACACCAGAGATCTTCAAGCTAAAATAGAAGGCAGGAATAATGGCACTAGAGTGTAACACAGCTTAATATCATTATATATACACCAGGGGGTGTATGTCTCTCAATGTATATGTGTTGTGAGTTTAGATTTAATCCCTATTTTAAGGGATTAAAGCATTCTTGACTGGTGGTTAACAGGTGACATGCAGCCTTCATGACCCTCGTGTACTTGTGAGAGAATAAAGAATTAAAAGAAACAGACACAATACCGTTAAAGGTCCAAGTTGGACCGAAACGTCTCGTACGTGCGGGTTGTCTGTTTACCAGAGATAATAATTAAGGGACGGAGAGAGTGTATGGTAAGTGAGAATATATGAAAAATGTTAAGACATGCTTATTAGAATTCACCTCTAGCAAGTAGAAAATTAGGAGAACTGGGAAAGGAGAAATAAGACCAGACGAATAATGATTGGATGGATAAAGCTGCAACAGACGAAACATAAGGGCCATGGGGTAAGCACAGTACCAAGGATATTGCTGGTTTACATTCGCTGGGCCAACCTGAGAATGGCATTCAGGAACTTTAATCAAAAGATTTTCAGGATTCTATATAGAGCATGCATTATATTTCTCATAGAGTATATCTCACCGGTTAGAAACTCACTCCTGATGAAGGACATGGAGAAACTAGAGGACGTCCAAAGGCAAATTGAAACACACACACACACTTTAATCACCTTACGGTACACGGGAGTCACAGTTAATGCATTTCACACCTCGTCTCCTTAGACCCACGAGGCTATTGTCTCTCCACGCATTCATCTCCCCCTTTATTTTCTTCCTCTTCTACCTTTATTCTGCTTTCTCTACTTTATTCATTTCCATCTCCCTCTTCTATAAATGTTTTCGTCATTGATTACATTTTTCCTGCCATAATAACTCGTAGGAAAGAACGTGTAATAATTAATGATTTTGATTATACAATGCAAACTACTAATAAAACAAAAATACTTTTAAATTAAGGAAAAAATATAGGTCATATTATAACTCACTTGGCAACAAAATTAAAAGCGTTAATACAAAATTTAATTATCATTAAATTATATATATATATATATATATATATATATATATGTCGTGCCGATTAGGTAAAACTGGTCAATTAGCAAGAACTCATCTAAAATTAAGTAATGTCTAAAATTTTCTCTTATACGTTTAAAGATATATTTTTTTCATTTATGTTAATGTAAGAATTTATAATTTTGTACCAAGAGAAACTTTGAAAACCTACCTACCCTTATTACAACAAGAGAAATTTAATTTAGCCTAACCCAACTAAATATATTTTAGATACGTTAACATTAATTTAATAATAAACAAACACAATGAAATATATTTTTTTCTTTGTGTTCAGAATGAGTTTGGCGAAATTATTGCATACACAAATTTTCACTTGTCTTATATGGCAAGGTGAGCGTTGCTATTTAAGCCAAAATTGCAAGTTTTACCTAATCGGCACACAAAATATATTATATATATATATATATATATATATATATATATATATATATATATATATATATATATATATATATATACTCATCCTCAGAGAAGACGATAAACGTACCTCAGGGAAAACTCGAGGTTCTCCCCGGAGCTGTTAGAATATTTTCTTCTCCTACCACTCCCTATATATATTGAATGAATGCTTTATTAATAGACAGAATACATTGACGGAAAACACAAACATGAACATGAATACATTGGTACAATACATCAAAGATTATGAATTTCTTCCAGCTTCTCTGAAGCCGGACGCGAGCCCAGTATGCAGCATGCATTTTCCCTCTGGATGGCCACGCTGAGGCGCTGGAACATGAAAGTGGCTGCCCTTGGGTCCCTGGTGGTGTCGATGAGTCTGGAACCCAGTTCTTTAAGGAAACGTGTTGCATTTTTTTCCCATAATCCCAAGGTCTCTGATCCCACTGGGACAAATTGATACTGTTGGCTTATGTCCCTGTACTTGCCGATCTTGTACTCCTCTCTGTGGTCAGCAGCTCCTCCCTGTCGCCCGACACTGTGATGGATGTAGGTGTCAGCCAGTGTCGACACACAGGTATAATCCCATGCTAAGAGCTTGCCATTCTTCCAAGGATAGATGGTGATCCCGTCGGGGCGGTTTGCTGGGTTGTGGGCATTGTTGGCTGCTAGTGATCGGGGCTCTCTCTCGGCTGGGCATCAAGCTGTAGCAAAGGTTCTCTTTACGATGTCGTTGACTTTATTGTGTCTTGCATGCTAGCCCTTGGTTTTGGAACATTTAAGACCATGTAGACCATATTGGTCGGCTTGCGCATCGCCGCAAATACACGTATATGCTGTGTGAATTTGGGCAGCAAGGCGCAGAGCCACTGCAATACGAAGGGTCTTAGGGTCGAGGCGTGTTCCCATGGCCGAAATGGGAACTGTTTGGAGGAAGTCCCCAAAGTGATGTGCACTCACAGCTAGGAGACGGGCAGTCTTCCTGTCTGAAAATATATATATATATATATATATATATATATATATATATATATATATATATATATAGTATATATATATATATATATATATATATATATATATATATATATATATATATATATATATATATATATATATATATATGTCGTGCCGATTAGGTAAAACTGGTCAGTTAGCAAGAACTCATTTAAAATTAAGTCCTTTCTAAAAAATTCTCTTATACGTTTAAAGATATATTTTTTTCATTTATGTTAATGTAAGAATTTATAATTTTGTACCAAGAGAAACTTTGAAAACCTACCTAACCTTATTACAACAAGCGCAATTTAATTTAGCCTAACCCAACTAAATATATTTTAGATACGTTAACATTAATTTAATAATAAACGAACACAATGAAATATATTTTTTTCGTTATGATCAGAATGATTTTGGCGAAATTATTGGATACTCAAATTTTCACTTGTCTTATATGGCAAGAATCCCAAGTTTTACCTAATCGGCACGACATATATATATATATATATATATATATATATATATATATATATATATATATATATATATATATATATATATATATAATGAGCTCCAAAGGTTAGGTTAGATGTGTAGTTTAGAGTTCTCAGTTGCTTGTTGCAAGACTAATGTCATTTTAATTAGCAGAGAAGGTGTAACTAGGCTGTTGACAATTTAGGCTGGCATATAGTTAATTATCTGGGTAGCGTTAAACGTATAGGACGGTCATGATTAATTGATACTTGAGAGAGAGAGAGAGAGAGAGAGAGAGAGAGAGAGAGAGAGAGAGAGAGAGAGAGAGAGAGAGAGAGAGAAAGGAAGTACAGTGGCAGCAAACCTGGCGCCATCATTACTTGTGAATTACCATCTCTTAGAATGGGTGATTCTTGGAGGCACAGGTACAAACACAAAAAGGAGGGATTGACTCGTCCTTTAGACGAGTCAATCCTTTCTTCTTCAGTATCTTGAAGAAGGGAAATCTGGAGAGAAGGGGAGGGGAAGGATGCACTGAAGGAGGGACTCCAGAGAATGGAAGATATATTAAAGGAAGGAGGCCTAGTTAGGGAGTTATATTAAAGGAATGAGGCCTAGGTAGGGAGTTATATTAAAGGAAAGAGGCCTGGGGAGGGAGTTATATTAAAGGAAGGAGTATTGTTTGATGTGTTTCCTTGTACTGTGTCCAGGAAGCAGCCTGGTGGCAAACCTTTGCACCTTCTCAATTTTATCTTCGTGCTTGTGATTACTTATTTGTAATTACAGAAACAGAGTATTACTGTGTGTGTGTGTGTGTGTCATAGCCCCTAGCATCGCCTGTTAACCATTATAGAACCTCTTTAGTGTTTCCTGGCTGCCAGAGCCTTATCACACCTACTCTTGTAACTGTGTATGGCGTTTAACTCCGCCACCTCTTCCTCTCATGCGTTCCACTTACTATAAATGAGCTATGCTTAACATCCCCTGTTTCTCGCCAGTGTGTTCAGCTGTCATCAGTGTATATACACTGTGTTCTGTAGCTCGAGAGCTAGCGCACTCAGGTTACACGCTGATGTCCGGGGTCGATCCCCGGTACGGGTGGAAACATTAGGACGTGTTACCTGCTGTCCCTGTTCATCTAGAAGTAAAATAGGTACCTGGGTGTTTGTCGACTGGTGTGGGTCGCATCTTGGGACAAAACTGACCTAATTTGCCCGAAATGCTTTCTATATAGTGGTTTGTAATTGATGTTAGCAAGGCCTGTATATCTTGTACATGTACTTGTAGAAATAATGATTATTATTATTATTATTATTATTATTATTATTATTATTATTATTATTATTGTAATGCACTTGCTCTTTCTCCTCGCATCTCAAAGAGTCTGTCCCTATTCACCTTAGTTTTACTTCTGAGTGTTCCGATTATCGCAATCATATCATCTCTAGTCCATCCCCCCAAAAATATTTCGGGCTATACCTGAGGCCCTCTTCAGAACTGATGCTTACATTAACTCCTCTTCTGGGGATTCAAGTTTACTTTTGACTGGCAGTGTACATGTGAAATGTAGCTTTAAAGATCCTCGTGTTGATTTTAAATTTAGTAAATTAATCAACCAAGAGGAGAGATGAGGGATATGATAGATGGAAAAAGAGGAAGAGGGTGGATGGGAGTGGTGGAAAGGATTTGTTTTTAGGTGATTTGAGGACGGGAAGGGGGAGAGGGAAAGGGAGGAAGGGATGGGTTATGAGGCGAGTGGTAAAAGTGGAAATGCGTTCAGAAGGGGAGGAGTGAAAAGGGTTGATAAAAAGGGGATGTTTTGGGAGGGAGGGGGAGGAAAGAAAGAAGGGGGGTGGTAGTGTGGAGGGAACTCCTTCGCACTAGCCGTAGGGTCGTATTATTTGACCTCTAAGGAGCAGGTGTAACGTAACGACCTCATCACCCAGCTACCTGCCGTTAGCAGGTCAGCCCGACAAACGCCACTGCAACGGGCTTCTCCGTTTTGCTAATCGCACAAACGTCCACTCAAAAAAAAAAAAAAAAAAAAATATGCTAAAGCGAAGTACACCACTACGGTATTGGTCGCGAAAATTTCTTACACATACGATTAGAAAGTGGTCTTCCTTTGAGGAAACCTAACTGGAATTATTAACCCCATAAAGATTAATAACTGGGGTATTATGTGTTACGCGATTTGCCAGTACATTTCTTCCTTCCCCAGGATTCGACGCTCTAAAGAACATTTTTCTGTTGGTAATTGTTCACAAATACTATTGTTCGCTGTGTCACTCATAATATTCCGTCTATCGTAATCAGATCCGCTGCTAACAAATAGTCTCGTCGAAATAATGTCAGTACAATAATCGCAATATTATTGCCTCTGGTGGTGGTAAACGAGTTTGTTTTATGCCGTAACGCCGGTTCGATCCCCACCTCACATTCCCCACTACATCATCCGTGATTCATTATTACAGTCTTGCAAGAACTCCAGTAACTTTCTCCAGGTGAAAACGAGTCAAAAACTACCATAAGAGCAGTAGAGAACAGCCAGGCGTTTTCTGTTACGCGTTTTCTTGTTACTAGAAGACGGTAAGCAGTTGATGCCTTTGTCTTCTGTTGTTGTAAGCTGGTGATGGCTGTGTTGTTGTAAGCCGGTGATGGCTGTGTTGTTGTAAGCCGGTGATGGCTGTGTTGTTGTAAGCCGGTGATGGCTGTGTTGTTGTAAGCCGGTGATGGCTGTGTTGTTGTAAGCCGGTGATGGCTGTGTTGTTGTAAGCCGGTGATGGCTGTGTTGTTGTAGCCGGTGATGGCTGTGTTGTTGTAAGCCGGTGATGGCTGTGTTGTTGTAAGCCGGTGATGGCTGTGTTGTTGTAAGCCGGTGATGGCTGTGTTGTTGTAAGCCGGTGATGGCTGTGTTGTTGTAAGCCGGTGATGGCTGTGTTGTTGTGCCGGTGATGGCTGTGTTGTTGTAAGCCGGTGATGGCTGTGTTGTTGTAAGCCGTGATGGCTGTGTTGTTGTCGGTGATGGCTGTGTTGTTGTAAGCCGGTGATGGCTGTGTTGTTGTAAGCCGGTGATGGCTGTGTTGTTGTGCGGTGATGGCTGTGTTGTTGTAAACCGGTGATGGCTGTGTTGTTGTAAGCGAGTGATGGCTGTGTTGTTGTAAGCCGGTGATGGCTGTGTTGTTGTAAGCCGGTGATGGCTGTGTTGTTGTAAGCCGGTGATGGCTGTGTTGTTGTAAGCCGGTGATGGCTGTGTTGTTGTAAGCCGGTGATGGCTGTGTTGTTGTAAGCCGGTGATGGCTGTGTTGTTGTAAGCCGGTGATGGCTGTGTTGTTGTAAGCCGGTGATGGCTGTGTTGTTGTAAGCCGGTGATGGCTGTGTTGTTGTAAGCCGGTGATGGCTGTGTTGTTGTAAGCCGGTGATGGCTGTGTTGTTGCTAAGCCGGTGATGTAGATGAATGGTTCAGAGAACCGACAAGTTATAAATTAGACACATATGCAACACTTGGGTATCTTTATTGAGGAAACGTTTCGCCACACAGTTGCTTCATCAGTCCAATACAAAGGAGAAAGGTGTAAGGAGAGGAGGAGTTTGAGGTAATCAGTCCCTCGGCCTGGAGTCGATGTGTTCAGTCCATCAATCTTGTAGAAAGTACAGCACATGTCCGTAGAGGTGGCTTATATATATATATATATATATATATATATATATATATATATATATATATATATATATATATATATATATATATATATATATATAAGCCACCTCTATGTATATAAGCCACCCTACGGACATGTGCTGTACTTTCTACAAGATTGATGGACTAATTTATCAGCCGGTGATGGCTGTGTTGTTGCTCCTGAAGCGAGTTTTCTTTTTTTGGTTGTTCTTACTTTTAAAGATGAATGTATTTTCTTTTTGTTTTTCTTTTTGAGTACAGCATGGACAGTAAGAGAAGAGAAATTCGAAATCTAGAGGCAGACCTTGGTTTAAACAGAGCCTCAGAGAGGAATAATAAAAAAAAAGGAACAAAACAGCATGTGAAAGGTACGAAACATAAATGCTGAAAGAAAACGGAAGAAAAGAGAAGAGCCGCTAACTAATACGCAATGCAAAGAAACGAAGCAAACTGCAGTTTGAGAATAATGTAAAGTTGAAGGGCAACTCAGAATCAGAACTGCTGAACAAAAAAAGAAAGAAGCGATACCAAGGAATACTGCTGAAGGAGGAAAGAAGACCTAGGAAATACGACAGAGAGGTTTGCTAGGTAATGGAGGAGACAGGGACGGTGCCCCAAAATAGGACCAAAAAACGTCAACACGGTACAACATCCACTCACGCAACAATTAGTAATAATGAGATACACACGTGAGGGTAATTCTACGTTCCACAGACAGAAAAAAACAAGAGGGGAAGTTGCACAGGGAGAGTAATATGAAAGAAGAAATGAAAAGAAAATGTAGGAATAAAATTATGTGGGACTGATTAGCTGCAGATCACTTGTTTTTCACATGTCCAATGGTTTTGCCAACGATCTCCCAGTTTCATTTTTTTTACAGTGGTTATACCCAGCTGGAGACAAGATTTTCCCCCAAGAATATGCCAGTGGTCGCTGCTGTTGTAGCCCGCAACAGGACCATCAACTACCCACTTTCCGGGATAAGCCAGTGGTCGTTTATGCCGGGATTCGCAACAGCATCATCAACTACCCACTTTCCGGGATAAGCCTGTGGTCGTTGATACCGGGATTCGCAACAGCATCATCAACTACCCACTTTCCGGGATAAGCCAGTGGTCGTTGATGCCGGGATTCGCAACAGGACCATCAACTACCCACTTTCCGGGTAAGCCAGTGGTCGTTGATGCCACACAACAGCACCATCAACTATCTTTGCGGGTAAGCCAGAAGTTGTTGGTGCTGTAGCTGACCCGACCTTCACATGTCAAACGCTAACTTATAAATAAATCGCCCATAACGAAAAAAAAATGGTGGGTTGCATCTGGCAGCGCGGGACTTGTTTTTAACTTCTAGCAATCGTTTCGTCCTTAACGATAAAAAAAAAGTTGAGGGGGACGTTTCGTCACTATTGGCTATAAAACTATGATTGATAAAGCCCCAGAGGGCGAAACATCTTCTTCAGTAAATGCCTGATAGTGGATGCGTCTTATTCCTACAACAAACGAGGAAGCAGAACCAATATATGGATTAACGAGGGAATAAACTACATCTGGAGAGGCAAAGAACCAAAATACAACAGTCCACTTATGGACAGGGCAGGGGCCAGGAGCTGTATCTCTACTCCACATCCTCTAACCAAACCATACCACGGGTTCAAGCCCCGCCCGTGGTATGGTTGTTTGCTATCGTGTCATTACGATTTTGTGAGACCTCTAACCAAGTTGTAGCCTACAAACACACATACAGAGGAGTCGAACTGGTAACCAGGTCAAGAGGTGACTTGGGACGGCTAACCTAGCACATAGAGTCCATCTGCTCCGTCTATGACGAGCAACTTCCTAATTGCGTGATTACACATCACTGTAATATATATATATATATATATATATATATATATATATATATATATATATATATATATATATATATATATATATATATATATATATTATATATATATATGCCGAATAGGTAAAACTGGTCAATTAGCAAGAACTCATTTAAAATTCAGTTCTTTTTAAAATTTTCTCTTATACGTTTAAAGATATTTATTTATTTATTTATGCTAATGTAAAAATTAATGATTTTGTACCAAAAGAACCTTAGAAATCTTACCTAACCTTATTATAACAAGCGCAATTTAATTTAGAGATTATGGCTTAAATAGCAACGCTCTTGCCGAATAAGACAAGCGAAAATTTGTGTATGCAATAACTTCGCAAAAATCATTCTGAACCTAACGAAAAAAATATATTTCATTGTGTTTGTTTATTATTAAATTATTGTAAACTTATTTCAAAATATATTTAGTTGGATTAGGTTAAATTAAATTGCGATTGTTATAATAAGGTTAGGTAAGTTTTCTAAGGTTCTTTTGGTACAAAATTATTAATTTTAGAAATAACTGAATTTTAAATGAGTTCTTATTAATTGACCAGTTTTACCTATTCGGCACGACCTATATATAAACAGATGACACTCACTGATATTTATATCGACGATGCAGTCTTTGGCCCTCTAGGGAGCTATTTAGAATATCCCTCTTTACTTAGCTGCAAGTTTAAGATGACCTACATACATAAATGTTAAGTAAAAATATTATTGGCAAGTCTCATCTTACCCAGGCAACACACTTCACTACTCAAAATCAAATCACGGAGCAGGTGGGGGTTGTACCTCACTCGCCATGGGTTCAATTCCCACCCGTTCCGTGATCTATTTTCAATCATGTTATTACGATTTCCCGAGTCACTCCAACACCGAACATCGTGAGTGCGTGGAAATACCAGAGTGCGTGGAAATACCAACGTATTTGTGGAACGACGGTGTGTCTTTGCTGGCACAGCTGTTCTTGCGGTTTTGTTATTGTTAGTTAAATAAGCCTAAATATGGATTCATTTACGGTAACCTAACCTAACTTAAAACTAACCTAACCTAACTTAAACTAACCTAACCTAACTTAAACTAACCTAACCTAACTAACCTAACCTAACTTAAACTAACCTAACCTAACTTAAACTAACCTAACCTAACTTAAACTAACCTAACCTAACTTAAACTAACCTAACCTAACTTAAACTAACCTAACCTAACTTAAACTAACCTAACCTAACTTAAACTAACCTAACCTAACTTAAACTAACCTAACCTAACTTAAACTAACCTAACCTAACTAACCTAACCTAACTTAAACTAACCTAACCTAACTTAAACTAACCTAACCTAACTTAAACTAACCTAACCTACTTAAACTAACCTAACCTAACTTAAAACTAACCTAACCAACTTAAACTAACCTAACCTAACTTAAACTAACCTAACCTAACTTAAACTAACCTAACCTAACTTAAACTAACCTAACCTAACTTAAACTAACCTAACCTAACTTAAACTAACCTAACCTAACTTAAACTAACCTAACCTAACTTAAACTAACCTAACCTAACTTAAACTAACCTAACGTATTCACATGCGAACGACACGAAAATCCTCAATGGAAGACAAGAAGCTTCTTCATTTTCTTCTGTAATATGTAATAAAATAATTACTTTGGGAATATTAAACCAGAACTTATTAATTAAACTCTAATTAAGAGTTCAAAAAATAATCATACCAAACATAACTTGTATTAATGTTGGTAGAATTACCGACAATATGTTAAGTAAAAGGACACAAGTACAACTAATGTAACTTTTTTTGTGGCAACGTTTCGCTCTCCAGGAGCTTTGTCAAGCCGGCTTAGCAAACCTCCTGGAGATCGAAACGTTGCCACAATAAAATGACACATTAGTTGCACTTGTGTTCTTTTACCTAACAAACATAACTTACCCAAACATAAAATAACCTAAGTTAACTTAAGCAACCCGGACCAAACTAGACTTAATTTAATATACCCAACCAAACGTACCATAACTTAAATTTTATAATTTTTAATACTGAATACGTTTAAGATCAACCTGTTGAGCATTAACTAACGAAATCACATATATAAATGGGCACAGATTTTTTTGGGGTCTTCGTTGCTTTTTCATTTATGTGGAAAACTCTTCTCCATCCTTCCTTCGTGTGTGGTGCGCATATGTGGTGTGTGGTGCGCATGTGTGGTGTGTGGTGCGCATGTGTGGTATGTGGTGCGCATGTGTGGTGCGCATGTCTTAGGCTCATGACATTCTACCCTGGCAGCCCGACCTGGCCTCAGGTCGGGCTGCCAGGGTAGAATGTCACGGGCTGCCAGGGTAGTGGAACTTGTAGTGGAACTTGGAAGGGGAAAGAAGATGGGGCCAAAAGGAAGAGAGTAGAGACAGGTGGCACCCAGGAAGTGCAAGCAACACAGGAAGTGCCAATTACAAACTCTGGCTGATTGCCAAACAAGCTAATATCTTTTGTCCGTGACTGTCTCTCCAAGCAGTAACTGTTTTGACGAGTGAACTGAAGATCTTCATTTGTCTTTTACGTTCGCGTCGTGAAAAGCAAGGCGGAGGGTAAACACTCACGGGCGTTACTTGAATGATAGCTCGGTACAAGACATGAAGTTTGTCTCAAAGAAGACAAACTTCGTCCTTCTCTTCGTCCTTAGGATACGACCCACAACTTTTACCTGCATATTTACTGCTAGGTAAAGAGGGACAGCAGGTGATGATTAAACCAGGTTTTATTGGTAACAGCAGAAGTAGCAGAGAGTTATATACGAGGATGATCAGACAGTCAGCCTTGAAGAAGACACATCTAGGTGGTCAGTACCTTGGTTTTGATAAGTGTTCAGCTCCACAGCCTCGATCACGCTGAGAGCTCTCAAGAGAAGAGAGGAGGAGAGCTCCCAGGAGAGGAGAGCTCACAAGAGAGGTGGGAGAGCTCACAAGAGAGGTGGGAGAGCTCGCATATCCATTGGTGTTCTCCATCTTACCTGTTCCTGAAGCTGTGTTTGAAGTTTGCCTCCACCACCTCCTCACCAAACTCGTTCCACTCATTCCCCCCCCCCCCTGGCCTTACAGTTAAAAAGTGTTTTTCCTTATCCTTAGTCCTCGTCCGAGTTTTTATTTTCCAATACACTTTATTGTTCTCGTTATTTACAAATAAAGGAGATTCTTGTAAATAACCATGTCCGTGTCCACTAATTACTTTTTATGTCTTTATTTTCATATCACCCCAGAATTTCCTTTCCCTGAGTAGCGGGAGATTCTGTTCCTCGAGTTAATCCCAAGAGTACATTTCCTCTCGTCACCGATAGGTTTTAAACCTTATTATTATGTACTCAATAAAATGATGCTGCGTACTCCATGACTGCCTTATATTCTTGATATACGGAGTCATATTCTTGATTCATTGTTTCATATTCTTGATTATAGTGTCACATATTTAATACATAGTGTCTTATTCTTTATAAATGGTGTAATGTTCTTGAAACATAGTGTCACGTTCTTGATACACATTCTCATATTCTTGATACAAAATGTCATGTTCTCGATACATAGCGTCTTGAATGACCGTAGTTAGGTAATTAAAGGCAGTTCTCACGTTCGTAAGATTTCCATTCTCCGCGAATGGAATGTGATTTTTTGTGTGTGACTATGGAGAGATGTTTTGCGGTGTTGTTATTCCCAGGTTCTTGTCCTGGTGTGAGGTTAAGAGTCATTCCTTCGTTTTCCTCTCACTGTATTCTTTCTCTCTCGGGTTTTCCTTCCTCAGCCTCCATTTTCATGATTTTAATTCCTTCATGCTGTTGACTTCCCAAAGTCACGTGTTAGAAGACCATTACCAAAATTTGAATATATATATATATATATATATATATATATATATATATATATATATATATATATATATATATATATATATATATATATATATATATATATATATATATATATATATATATATATATATATATATATATATATATATATATATATATATATATATATATATATATATATATATATATATATATATATATATATATATATATATATATATATATATATATATATATATATATATATATATATATATATATAGGATGGGGTCCACCTCTGGTGTCAATTGTGGGACCCATTGCCTCGGAGAAGTGGATAAAAGACTTCAAGGAAGAATATTTAGATTTCTTTCTGAAGCCATTTGCATATTCCACTTCCCCTACCACCCCATCTTTTTATACAAATTTTATTTCAAGACAAAATACAATGGGAGTAAAACAACATAGATAACAACTCAGAGCTACATGTCAAATACTATATTATATATATATATATATATATATATATATATATATATATATATATATATATATATATATATATATATATATTATATATATATATTTATATATATATATTATATATATATATATATATATATATATATATATATATATATATATATATATATATATATATTTGTGTGTGTGTGTGTGCACTTAGCTAGTTGTTATTGCAGGGGTCGAGTCACAGTTCCTGGCCCCGTCTCTTCTCCCACTGTGTGTGTGTATGTGTGACGATGTCCAACACAGATTAAAACCTATATTCATCTATTTGTGGTTGCAGGGGTCGAGACTCAGCTCCTGGCTCCCTGTTTGCATGTCACCATGTGCGTGCGTCACATACCTAGCTAAAGACGTTGAGAGAGAGAGAGAGAGAGAGAGAGAGCGAGAGAGCAACAGAGACGGAACACCTACCATCTGTGACCAGTGAGCGCCAGAGGGTCTCATTCTATGCCTGAAGCCACGGAGGCTTCAAGCATCTGTCACTTGCTGAGTCTCCGGCAACTGACAGAACCATGTAGTGAGAACAAATAGAAAGGACTTCTGTTTGGCGCTCAGCAGACGGATGATCAAGCCTCCACCACGTCATGCACTGAATGACCCATTTGGTTTTGGCGCTCAACATGAATTTATTTATTTATTTAACCCGCATTGTGCGGTATTGAGAATATAAGAAAAACATTGTTCATGGACTTTATTTTTTTTTATAATTTATCGTCAGCAGCTGATAGACCTCTCACCAATCTACCCTCACTAATACTTCACGAATTCTCTCCTACACAGATGCGGTCGTGCTGGGTCCTCTTCTTCCTCCTGCTGGGAATGGGGGCTCTCTTTCCGGCGGAGGCGGAAGTCTACACCTCCGTTCACGACCTGACGGCTGTGTTCGCCCTGGAACGACGGGTCGTCACTGCCCTTACCAACTACCTGGGTGACATGGAGGCTAAGCTTACCAGGATACGTAGGTGAGTAGTGCATTGCTTCCCTGGTGAGTAGTGCATTGATTCATTCGTGAGTAGTGCATTGATTCATTCGTGAGTAGTGCATTGCTTCATTCGTGAGTAGTGCATTGCTTCATTCGTGAGTTGTGCATTGATTCATTCGTGAGTAGTGCATTGCTTCATTCGTGAGTAGTGCATTGCTTCATTCGTGAGTTGTGCATTGATTCATTCGTGAGTAGTGCATTGCTTCATTCGTGAGTAGTGCATTGATTCATTCGTGAGTAGTGCATTGCTTCATTCGTGAGTAGTGCATTGCTTCATTCGTGAGTAGTGCAGTGCATCATTCGTGAGTAGTGCAGTGCTTCATTCGTGAGTAGTGCAGTGCTTCATTCGTGAGTAGTGCAGTGCTTCATTCGTGAGTAGTGCAGTGCTTCATTCGTGAGTAGTGCAGTGCTTCACTGGTGGCTTCACATTTTTACCAGCCTGGGTACCCTCGAAGTGTGCTGTTACTCAACTGTACATGATTGTGAAACTGAGGGAACAAAAGCTAGTTAAGATTTTCCGTCATATTCCAGCACAAGAGATGTGTTTAATTGAATCAGTCGGTCTGAGACTAGAGACTTCTGAAGGATGATGAGGACATCAAGAATTGCATTGTGGGATGAGTAGCAACGGATTCGTTGCAGTGATGGCTCAATGGACGAGAGAAAAGGGATAGATTAGCTGTGGGTAAGAAGGGGGTAGATGGGATTGATTAATTATTATTGTAAGTCGTAGTTTTTGGGTGGTTGATGCCTTGTTGACCTTGTGAAATGTTTTGTACATGAATCTCTGTAGAGAAATTTGATGTGATATAAACACTGGAGGCTTTTTCTTTTCCGATGCCCTAAGTTGCTTGCCTTTTAAATTGAAGGAAGTTTTAGATTGATTGGTTGATTGTGTGTGTGTGTGTGTGTGTACTCATCTACATGTGATTGCAGAGGGTCGAGCCTGATTCGACCCCTGCAACCAGCATATAGGTAAGTACACACACACACACACACTAACTTCACAAAACATACCGCAAGTATCAACCTTCACATGTTATCAAATGACCATCATTATTTCCACTATTATCCGTTACAGCAATAAACTGTTGAGTTTAACAAAGCCCAAATTGGATTATTTTCTGGGAATTATTGGCATCAGAGAGTTTTTATTTTCGGCGTGTGAAGGACCCTCGTAGTCCCTCCTGAAAAATAAATTGTAATTGGTTGTTAAAATCATCAACTTTCTATATACACGTATATATGTCGTGCCAAATAGGTAAAACTTGCGATTTTGGCTTTAATAGCAACACACCTCTTGCCGAATATGGCAAGCGAAAATTTGTGTATGCAATAATTTCGCAAAAATCATTCTGAACCTTACGAAATAAATATATTTCATTTTGTTTGTTTATTGTTAAATTATTGTAAACCTATCTAAAATATATTTAGTTGGATTAGGCTAAATTAAATTGCTCTTGTTATAATAAGGTTAGGTAAGTTTTCTAAGGTTCTTTTGGTACAAAATTATTAATTTTTACATTAACATAAATGAAAAAAATATATCTTTAAACGTATAAGAGAAATTTTTAGAAAGGACTTAATTTCAAATGAGTTCTTCCTAACTGACCAGTTTTACCTATTCGGTACGATATATATATATATATATATATATATATATATATATATATATATATATATATATATATATATATATATATATATATATATATATATATATATATATATAAAACACTGCGACTAGCCAGGATTCGAACCCATGCTATTTTGGCCCACCTCATGGTGAGTGAAAACCACATGACGCTATAACCAACAGGATTTGGTGGTCCTGTGGGTTAGAACATCATGTGGTTTTCGCTCGCCATGAGGCGGGCCAAAACAACATGGGTTCGAATCCTGGCTAGTCCAGTGTTGTTATTGATCAATATCACTCGTTCGTGGTACAAATATATATATATATATATATATATATATATATATATATATATATATATATATATATATATATATATGTGTGTGTGTGTGTGTGTGTGTGTGTGTGTGTGTGAAAGTAGTTTGTTAGATTATGTATTGGTGGATAAAAAGTTGATGGGTAGGCTTCAGGATGTACATGTTTATAGGGTAAGAGGTAGCTGGGAAAAAGGAAAATGGCAACAGCAAGTAAGAGAGAGGTAAAAGTGTATAAACTAAGGGAGGAGGAAGTTAGGGTGAGATATAAGCAACTATTGGCAGAAAGGTGGGCTAGTGCAAGTAGGAGTAGTGGGGGGTTGAAGAGAGTTGGGATAGTTATAAAAATGCAGTATTAGAATGTGGGGCAGAAGTTTGTGGCTATAGTAGGGTGGGTGCAGAAGGAAAGCGTGGTGAGAGAGTGTAAAAGGAGAGCAATTGATAGAGTGGGAGAGGCACTGTCAAGAAATTTTGCTGAGAATAAGAATTTTTTGGGGGATATAAACAAGTTAAGAAAGCCTATGGAACGAATGGATATGTCAGTTAAAAACAGAGTAGGGGAGTTAGTAGATGGGGAGCTGGAGGTATTGGGTAGATGGGGGGAATATTTTGAGGACGTTTTAAATGTCGATGAAGAAAGGGAGGCGGTAATTTCATGCACTGGCCAGGGAGGTACAACATCGTTTAGGAGTGAAGAAGATCAGGAGGTGAGTGTGGGGGAGGTGCGTGAGGCATTACGTAGAATGAAAGGGGGTAAAACAGCTGGAATTGACGGAATCATGACAGAAATGTTAAAAGCAGGGGGGGATATAGTGCTGGAGTGGTTGGTATTTTTGTTTAATAAATGTATGAAAGAGGGGAAGATACATAGGGATTGGCAGAGAGCATGTATAATTCCTTTATATAAAGGGAAGGGGGACAAAAAGAGACTGTAAAAATTATAGGGGAATAAGTTTACTGAGTATACCAGGTATGGTAGGGTTATTATCGAAAGAATTAGAGGTAAGACAGAGAGTAGGATTGCAGATGAGCAAGGAGGCTTTAGAATGGGTAGGGGATGTGTAGATCAAGTGCTTACATTGAAGCATATACGTGAATAGTATTTAGATAAAGGTTGGGAAATTTTCATTGCATTTATGGATTTAGAAAAGGCATGTGATAGAATGGATAGGGGAGCAATGTGGCAGATGTTGCAAGTGTATGTAATAGGTAGTAAGTTACTAAATGCTGTAAAAAGGTTTTATGAGGATAGTGAGGCTCAGGTTAGGGTGTGTAGGAGAGAGGGAGATTACTTCCCAGTAAAAGTAGGTCTTAGACAGGGATGTGTAATGTCACCATGGTTGTTTAACATTTTTGTAGATGGGGTTGTAAAATAAGTAAATGCTAGGGTGTTGGGGAGAGGGGTGGGATTAAATTATGGGGAATCAAATACAAAATGGGAGTTGACACAGTTACTTTTTGCTGATGATACTGTTCTTTTGGGTGATTCCAAAGAAAAGTTGCAAAGGTTAGTGGACGAGTTTGGGAGGGTGTGTAAAGGTAGAAAGTTGAAAGTGAACATAGATAAGAGTAAGGTTATGAGGGTATCAAACTATTTAGATAAAGAAAAATTGGATATCACATTGGAAGGAGGGAGTATGAAAGAAGTGAATGTTTTCAGATATTTGGGAGTTGACTTGTCAGCGGATGGGTTTATGAAGGATGAGGTTAACCATAGAATTGATGAAGGAAAAAAGGTGAGTGGTGCGTTGAGGTATCTGTGGAGACAAAAAACGTTATACATGGAGGCAAAGCAGGGAATGTAAGAGAGTATAGTGGTACCAACACTTTTATATGGGTGTGAAGCATGAGTTGTAGATGCTGCAGCGAGGAGGAGGCTGGAGGCAGTGGAGATGTCCTGTCTAAGGGCAATGTGTGGTGTAAATATTATGCAGAGAATTCGTAGTGTGGAAATTAGGAGAAGGTGTGGAGTTACTAAAAGTATTAGTCACAGGGCTGAAGAGGGGGTGTTGAGGTGGTTTGGTCATTTAGAGAGAATGGAACAAAGTAGAATGACTTGGAGAGCGTATAAATCTGTAGGGAAAGGAAGGCGTGGTAGGAGTCGTCCCCGAAAAGGTTGGAGGGAAAGGGTAAAGGAAATTTTGTGTGCGAGGGACCTGGACTTCCAGTAAGCGTGAGTGAGTGTTAGATAGAAGTGAATGAAGACAAATGGATCCAACTACATTTTTGCAGTAAGTGACGAACAACGTTCAGCCTTGGTAGTAGTGACTAGCTCTCGTCCCCTGTTGTAATCTATGAGTTATTTAGTTTAATGAACGTTCGTACCAAGTCACGGTGTTTCTCGAGACCTTGAAGACCAGTCTGTCAGCTGTCACAGGAGACCTATACTGAAAAGGAAACACAACAAGAATGATAAATATTACTAGGCACACAGGAATATAACGATTGGAAGCAGTGAGATGAGAGGTTGGAGGAGAGTGGAAGGGACGAGGAAGGAATGAGGGGACAGGGGAGGTATGATGGGATAGAAAAATGACGTGTAGATAGAAAATGTTGAATTGTATTAGCGAGCAAGTGCTAAAGATAATAAAAATGAAGAATGGGGAGAGCGCCAGTGACGTGATCGTGGTGGTGGTGGTAGTAGTAGTGGTGGTGGTAGTAGTAGTGGTGTTTGTGATTGTGGTGGTGATGGTGGTGGTATAAGAGAAAGTTAGGTTGGGTGAGTTTGCTTCGTTACGGAAGGTAATTCCTCACACCTTGAGCTGTGAGTGAGACTGTAGAGGTGGTTGAGTGACATCACGCAAAGCAGGTAATGACAGAGTGACACAGCTAACTGGACAGAAGTAGTGACAGGAGAGAGAGAGAGAGAGAGAGAGAGAGAGAGAGAGAGAGAGAGATTGTTACAACATAACTGCTTCCTAAATAGTGGCGTTTAATATGCCAGTATTTGTGGATACATCAGTTTAAATCGGTATTCGAAGTGCTCTAAGGTGTATAGTGAAGTATTTAGTGGACCATTAGTGCTTCCAGGGCCACCTGTTACACACACACACACACACACACACACACACACATGATGGCAACATAGGACATAGAAAGGGTGGACATACACAAACATTTTATTCTTGAAAGTATCAAGGAAGGGAGACAGAAATTTCGAGTGAACTTGTAGATGAACCACAGAGATGTCAGAACACACTGGTAGCACACTAGTGGATTACCATTAATATTACTCTTCTTCTTCTGCTTCTTTTTTCTTCTTTTTATAGTTATTATTATTATTATTATTATTATTATTATTATTTTTATAATTAATTTATTATTATTATTATTTTTATAATTAATTTATTATTATTATTATTATTAAATAAAGACAATCTTTGAACAATTTGAAAATAAAGTCATCAAAAAGAAAAACAAAATTGAGACTAATGAGTCCATGTGATCAAAACTTTAAAAATATATAAATAATTAAAAAAAAAAACAATTTGGCTAAACAATGACAAATAAAAGTAAATCTCGAAATGCGAAAAAAATATAAAAAAAATATATCTATCTTTCAACTACTGCTATTTCTACAGTATCCGAAAGGAAATGGATAAACATTATTTCTCAGTCTACAGCATGATACCAATTGAATTGGATGTATATGACATATGAAAGAATATATATAATTTTATCATCCAAATTAAGAGTATACACTCTTGCCGTACCGTTGTCTTCACTAAGAAATAGCAACACACCTCGGTGGCATGAACCATGATAGCGACACCTGTAATTAACCATTCTTGCTTGTCACTTCCCCTCTATTCTTTATTTAAGTCTTCTGGCTGATGCCTTTCTTTATCTCTCACTTCTCTCCCTTACTCTCTCTCTCTCTCTCTCTCCCTGTTTCTGTCCCTTCTACTCCCTTTATAACACACCTATCCTCCTCCTCCATGTAGGTATTTGTTGATACTTGCGATTCTCTTCATTTTTGCCAATTTAACTTGCAGTATTTTACATGAATCTAAAAAAACATGTTTACAACACATACAAAAATAGAAAGAGTTAGGACACGTCTGACAACGCGATGGCTGGGCAATCCAGGCAACGTTCAATTCTGCACGCATATCACTCATGGCGTGGGGAGGTCATGCAATTAGCGGGTAATGGTTTTGAGTCATTTCTCTGCCACTCAGAAAAAAAATGTTTCTAAATAATTTTAGGAATTAGTAAAGGTGATGAAAATTAGTGGGAAGTTTCGGTAATTATATATATATATATATATATATATATATATATATATATATATATATATATATATATGTCGTGCCGAATAGGTAAATCTGGTCAATTAGGAATAACTCATTTAAAATTAAGTCTTTTCTAAAATTTTCTCTTAAACTTTAAAATATATATTTTTTCCATTTATGTTAATGAAGACTGGAGGCATTGGAGATGTCATGTCTGAGGGCAATGTGTGGTGTGAATATAATGCAGAGAATATGTAGTTTGGAGTTTAGGAGGAGGTGCGGGATTACCAGAAGGCTGAGGAGGGGTTGTTGAGGTGGTTTGGACATGTAGAGAGGATGGAACAAAATAGAATGATTTCGAGAGTGTATAAATTCGTAGTAGAGGGAAGGCGGGGTAGGGGGTCGGCCTAGGAAGGTTTGGAGGGAGGGGGTAAAGGGGGCTTTGTGTGTGAAGGGCTTGGACTTCCAGCAAGCATGCGTGAGCGCGTTAGATAGGAGCACATGGAGACAAATGGTTTTTAGGACTTGACGTGCTGTTGGAGTGTGAGCATGGTAACATTTATGAAGGGATTCAGGGAAACCGGCAGGCCGGACTTGAGTCCTGGAGATGGTAAATACAGTGTCTGCACTCTGAAGGAGGGGTGTTAATGTTGCAGTTTTATAACTGTAGTGTAACCGCGCCTCTGACAAGACAGTGATGGAGTGAATGATGAAAGTTATTGTTTTTTGGGCCACCCTGCCTTGTTGGGAAACGGCCGATGTGTTAATAAATAAAAATATAATATGAGCGTGTTAGATACGAGTGAATGGAGACGAATAGTTTTTGGGACCTGACGAGCTGTTGGAATATGAGTATGGTAATATTTTGTGAAGGGATTAAGGGAAACCGGTTAGCCGGACTTGAGTCCTGGAAATGGGAAGTACAATGGCTATTCTTTAAAGGAGGGGTTTGGGATATTGGCAGTTTGGAGGGACTTCTAAACTGTCGTATCTGAGGTAAGTAGTCATCTTTCTGTGTCACACCGTTACATTCTCTATATTCTTCATATATATATATATATATATATATATATATATATATATATATATATATATATATATATATATATATATATATATATATATATATATATATATATATAATAAAATAGAAAGAATGTAACGGTGTGACACAGAAAGATGAACTTACGAAGGTGCAGTGTTGACCTCTGGTGATGTACCCTGTGCACCGCCAAGCAGTGCGTGCACATACGTGTTCACCTGCTGATGAACACTGATGAACACTGATGAACACAACAAACTCACGAGCACGATCTCTGAGCGAAATAATAATTACTGAAAGTAATGCAGGTGAATTTCTTGTGGTTACCGGGTTAAGGAGGATCAGCCAATGGGATCCAGGAGCTCACACAAAGATCCAAGAGCACACAGGAGGATCCAGGAGCACACAGAAGGATCCAGGAGCACACAGGAGGTTCCAAGAGCACACATGAGGATCCAGGAGCACACAGAAGGATCCAGGAGCACACGAACATCAATAAACACAGAAGGATTCGGGAGCATCAGGAGGATGTAGGAATAGCCAGCAGTACCCAGGTGTTCACAGGAGGATCTAGAGGGAAAGGGATCTAGTTGTCATGTAGACAACTACTAGAGACCCTCATCCAGTCAGGCACTAGAAATGTAAATATGATCGAAAAATTATCTCCATCTCTGTTAAATATATAATCTAAAAGCATATGATCTAGAAGCATGTAATGTAGTATATAATCTAGAGTCAAGATTATACTTAGATTCTAGAAGTATATAATATAGACGTATATAATGTAGAAGTATAATCTAGAAGCATATAATGAAATATATAATCTAGATGTATAAAATCCAGATGCATATAATGTAGGATTATATTCTAGAAGCATATAATGTAGAAAAATATAATCCAGAAGTATATAATCTAACTCAAGGTGTACCGTGCGGTAGAGCGGCAGCAGCGGACCTACGGTACAAGGGTAAGGCAATCTTCTCCGACACGGAGTTTGCTGTTAAGTTCTAAGTAACTTCACGGTTTATCTTTTAGTCTATTGAAGAACAGTGTGTGTGTGTACTCACCTATTTGTGGTTGCAGGGGTCGAGTCATAGCTCCTGGCCCCCGCCTCTTCACTGATTGCTACTAGGTCCTCTCTCTCTCCCTGCTCCATGAGCTTAATCAAACCTCGTCTTAAAACTATGTATGGTTCCTGCCTCCACTACGTCACTTTCTAGGCTATTCCACTTCCTGGCAACTCTATGACTGAAGAAATACTTCCTAACATCCCTTTGACTCACAGGAGTCTTCAACTTCCAATTGTTACCCCCTTGTTTCTGTGTCCCCTCTCTGGAACATCCTGTCTTTGTCCACCTTGTCTATTCCTCGCATTATTTTATGTCATTATCATGTCTCCCCTGACCCTCCTGTGTGTGTGTGTGTGTATGTGTGTGTGTGTGTGTGTGTGTGTGTGTGTGTGAGTGTGTGTGTGCGTGTGTGTGTGCGTATATGTGTGTAAATGCTCTGAAATCTGGAGACATGTGCAGTGTCAGATGTTATTGAGGGAACGTTTCGCCACAAATGGCTTCTTCAGGCCTCTACTAAAGAGGCCACTGGTGGTGAAAAGTGTTCTCAGTAAAATTTGCTAACACTGCGCGTGTCTTCTTTTACATGATGTGACTACGACGTGACTATGACGTGACTATGACGTGACTATGACGTGACTATGATAGCTTCACTCAGAACCGAATTTCTCAAAATTTTGGTCTCACTCATGACTTAATTTCAGAACCAAAACGATAACTAAAATAATAACAAAATAAATTTAAGAATGATAATAATGATAACTAGCATTAAAATATTCTTCCGCTCTTGGGTATAATTCTCTCCTCCTCCTCCTCCTCCTCCTCCTCCTCCTCCTCCTCCTCCTCCTCCTCCTCCTCCCTCCTCCTCTTCTTCCTCTTCCTCCTCCTCCTCCAGACACTTGCCAGCTACACATTCCATTATTTCCTACACTGCCTTTCCTTACAGTTTCTGTTCCAACTGCTCCTCATTCAGGAATTGCCTCATGCCCGCTAGCGCACTCAGCTCTCACACACTGAGATCCGTGGTTCGATCCCCGTTACGGGGACACCTGCTGTCCCTGTTCACCTAGCAGTCAAATAGGTACCTGGATGCTGCCCGACTGATGTGAGTCGCATCCTGCGGACAAAATTAACCTAATTAGCCCGAAATACTCTGCATAACAAGGGTCTTTCTATATAGCATGCCACTGATGTCAGCTATGGTTTGTATAAGTTGTATCATGTACTTGTAGAAATGAAGATTTATTATTATTATTATTATTATTATTATTATTATTGTTGTTGTTGTTACTAGCTAATAAATTTATTTATTATGTATTCTTCAAACTTCCTTTCTTCCTGCTTCGACTGCGATTGGTTGGTTAGTGGGGTTTAAAACCTATCGAATACACGACGGTCATTAAGGGTGAATGCCACCTGTTCACCTCTGGTCAGGGTTACTCCCTAAAGCAGGGTTTACAGCATTCTCCAAGCATACACACCCTGAGTGACATACACTTCACAGTGTATATACAGTATTCTGTAATGAATGAGTCAAACTCAAAGTTTGTGTTAAAAAATATAAATTGCAGTTCTGAATTAGAGACAGAGACTCGAACTGGGGTAAACTGTGTAGGTCTTTTTCATATCTGTTTCCCGTGTGGATCATTCGCTGTTCTCGCTAGCATGATTCCCATCACTGTGTTCTCAGTAGCATGATTCCCATCACTGTGTTCTCAGTAGCATGATTCCCATCACTGTGTTCTCAGTAGCATGATTCCCATCACTGTGTTCTCAGAAGCATGATTCCCATCACTGTGTTCTCAGTAGCATGATTCCCATCACTGTGTTCTCAGTAGCATGATTCCCATCACTGTGTTCTCAGTAGCATGATTCCCATCACTTTGTTCTCAGTAGCATGATTCCCATCACTGTGTTCTCAGTAGCATGATTCCCATCACTGTGTTCTCAGTAGCATGATTCCCATCACTTTGTTCTCGGTAGCATGATTCCCATCACTGTGTTCTCAGTAGCATGATTCCCATCACTTTGTTCTCAGTAGCATGATTCCCATCACTGTGTTCTCAGTAGCATGATTCCCATCACTGTGTTCTCAGTAGCATGATTCCCATCACTGTGTTCTCAGTAGCATGATTCCCATCACTTTGTTCTCGGTAGCATGATTCCCATCACTGTGTTCTCAGTAGCATGATTCCCATCACTGTGTTCTCAGTAGCATGATTCCCATCACTGTGTTCTCAGTAGCATGATTCCCATCACTGTGTTCTCAGTAGCATGATTCCCATCACTGTGTTCTCAGTAGCATGATTCCCATCACTTTGTTATCAGTAGCATGATTCCCATCACTGTGTTCTCAGTAGCATGATTCCCATCACTGTGTTCTCAGTAGCATGATTCCCATCACTTTGTTCTCAGTAGCATGATTCCCATCACTGTGTTCTCAGTAGCATGATTCCAATCACTGTGTTCTCGGTAGCATCATTCCCATCACTGTGTTCTCGGTAGCATCATTCCCATCACTGTGTTCTCGGTAGCATCATTCCCATCACTGGTTCTCGGTAGCATCATTCCCATCACTGGTTCTCGGTAGCATCATTCCCATCACTGGTTCTCGGTAGCATCATTCCCATCACTGGTTCTCGGTAGCATCATTCCCATCACTGTGTTCTCGGTAGCATCATTCCCATCACTGTGTTCTCGGTAGCATCATTCCCATCACTGTGTTCTCGGTAGCATCATTCCCATCACTGTGTTCTCGGTAGCATCATTCCCATCACTGTGTTCTCGGTAGCATCATTCCCATCACTGGTTCTCGGTAGCATCATTCCCATCACTGGTTCTCGGTAGCATCATTCCCATCACTGGTTCTCGGTAGCATCATTCCCATCACTGTGTTCCTGGTAGCATCATTCCCATCACTGGTTCTCGGTAGCATCATTCCCATCAAAGGATCAGAAGGTCCTGGTCCAATCACAATCTTCTTGATGATGGTCCAGAAGACAACAGTATGCAGAACAAGCTTTAACTGGGCCAGTGTTTCTCTCAGGGTAGGGCGAAACATTGGCCCGATGTAGGTTTATTCTATATATTGTGTTAGTGTATGACGCTTACGGGTGTAGCACATATTTATGAATAATAATAATAACTATTATTATTATACTAATAAAAACACAAATAATAGTAATAATAATACTTTATACAATAATAATAAAAAGAATGATGATAATAAAAATAATAATAATAATAATAATTAAATAATAATAATAATAATAATAATAATAATAATAATAATAATAATGATAATAATAATAATAATAATAATAATAGCTGTAGACAATGTTTTTTTTCATCCGGTTTACAAGCTAAAACAAAATTCATTCATCCTACTGCATTCCTTTGCAATTTATTAAGTTTATGTGGATCACTGAGATGTTTAAGTGTCGAATCTGCCTCGAGGATGAAGAAATATTCAGAGTTCTGGTCGACATCGACGAAGTGATAGCCAGCATCCTTCATGTAACTGATGAAGCCGCGGTCGAAGATCTTGCCCTCCCTGATGGTGTTAGCAGCAGCGTAGTGTTCGACACCCACTGCCCTCACCACTACCTTCTGAAGCAACGACTCCAGGACCTCCCTCTCGCTGCCCTGTATGTCCAGCGAGAGGAAGTCGACAGTAGTGATGTTGAGGGCCAAGAGATGGGAGTGGAGAGGAAAACACTGGACCAGCGAGTAGGTCTTTCTGGATGTACTGCTTAGTTCGTCGGTGGACTTGGCGAATAAAGAATTGGCTCCTCGCGAGTTGGCCCGGTAGAGCCATCTGAGTTTGCTCCACATTTTATCCTGATTTAGGGTTTCGAACACCGTCTCGTGAGGATATGGCTCTTTGGTAACACAAGAGTTGGAAGTCCAAGCCCGACGTCTCTTCCACGTAAGATGCTGGTAGTTGCTGGGATCCGCTTCAATCAGCAGCCCCGACCAAGCCAGATTTCGCTCCAGCCAGAGAGTATTGGACAGGAACTCCCCGTCTAGGGCTCCAGCTTCTAGGAAGAAACCTCCACGCTGGTCGCCGAAGAAGAACTTGATGTAATGGTGATAAAAATCCCAGCCGAAAGACTTACTCAAGACTAAGATCTCAGGGTTTCTGAAGTGAGTTAAATTATAAGGGAGGGTTGAAGGGGGTGCCAGATAGTGGGCCCTCAGCTCGTTCACTATCCTAGGGTCCCCAGCAGGCAGTGGTCCACGTAATCTGCTGCGAAATTCGGAGCTCAGCATCTTCTCTGTCATCCTGGGACCCAAGCCGTCTCCACTACACACGAACACCTGTAAATGACCACTTGCCTCATTTGTTAGGTTAATAATAAACATTTAAAATATATATATATATATATATATATATATATATATATATATATATATATATATATATATATATATATATATATATATATATATTATATATATATTCATTTCAAGTGATCACAGTAATA
>WNWK01006132.1:22500-35000 GCA_009830355.1 Cherax destructor | reverse complement strand
TTGAAATTTACATACCAGAATCCGAATTTGTCATGACTAGGAAAATGTATAACAACCTAGAGGCTGAGATTTTAATTCGCATATAATTAAAGAATGTGCAATTCTTTAATTATAGTGCCATTCTTTAATTATAGTGTTCATTAAATAATATTTCTCTCTCTCTCTCTTCCAGTATTTGATTAGTAATCTATTTGCAATCCTCACCCTTCATCTTTTTCCCTTGTAGTAATGAAGAATGTAGGAGAGATACAGAAGAATGTAGGAGAGATACAGAAGAATGTAGGAGAGATACAGAATAATGTAGGAGAGATACAGAAGAATGTAGGAGAGATACAGATGGATAAAAAAAAGTCACATGGGTTCGAGGAAGGTGACCTTATCGAACCCTAATTAATTACGTGTTGTGATTCAGAAATCTTTGTGTTTTTTCCCATTAGTTCTCATGACGTGAGTCAATTTAGTTTGGCATGAGTCAAACCTGAATAAAAAAGTGAACATTTTATTATCCATAGGAAAAATTACTTGAGATTTTTTTCATAAAGGTGAAATTACAATCTTTCTTCTTCCGGTTGGATGACGTGTGTGGAGTGCATTAATGACCCTCTGGGCAACCAAGACAGACCCTCATTAATGACCCTCTGGGCAACCAAGACAGACCCATATTAATGACCCTCTGGGCACCCAAGACAGACCCACATTAATGACCCTCTGGGTAACCAAGACAGACCCACATTAATGACCCTCTGGGCAACCAAGACAGACCCTCATTAATGACCCTCTGGGCAACCAAGACAGACCCATATAAATGACCCTCTGGGTAACCAAGACAGACCCACAATAATGACCCTCTGGGCAACCAAGACAGACCCACATTAATGACCCTCTGGGCAACCAAGACAGACCCACATTAATGACCCTCTGGGTAACCAAGGCAGACCCACATTAATTACCTTCTGGGTAACCAAGACAGACCCACATTAATGACCCTCTGGGTAACCAAGGCAGACCCACATTAATGACCTTCTGGGTAACCAAGACAGACCCACATTAATGACCCTCTGGGTAACCAAGACACTCATGACCGCTTAATAAACCAACCAACTAACCAATTGCTATTGAAAACTTAACTGAGAGTTGTGTAACTGCTGAGTGGAGACTGTAGTCTAGCTGCTGAGACATGACTGACTGGTGGAGGTGAGGTGAGAGTTCACTTGAACCCACGCAAGCTGTGCACTGCCTCTCTGCGCAACTGCTAATCATTAAAATAATAAAAATAAAAGTCATACATACGTAGAAAATATTATAATACATTTAATGCAACATGTACAATTTATTCATGCTTAATAGTTTAAAAGGGGAAATATATTTTTACCATAGTCCATCTAAGAACCAAACCAGCCATCCACACCCGAATTCACCGATTACAATGATAAAATGTATTTACAGGGAAAGGGTGTATGTATGTCATATTAACTAATTTTGGATAAGTTTCGGTATGGTGTGGGTCGCATCCTGGGACAAAACTGACCTAATTTGCCCAAAATGTTCTGCATAACAAGCGGCTTTCGGTATAGTAGTATGTCATTGATGTCAGTTAGGGTATACCTTGTACATGTACTTGTAGAAATTAAGATAACATATCATATCATATCATATAAATCCAAAGAAAAACAGTTACTCCTGTGATGGCTGGTGAGCTGTACAAGGGAATGACTAGCGTAAACAGTGACCTTAACCTTCACTGGTGCCCGAGGAACTTGACCAGGAGTGACTAGCAAACACTGACCTCATTGACCTTGTCCCTCACTGGTGTTCAGTGAACTCTGAGAGGGATGACAAGCATAAACACTGACCTTGTTGTTCAACAAAGTCCAGTGAACAGTACAAGAGGGTGCAAGTGTTGTACGTGACTTTGCACGAGTCTTGTGCACTGTTCTTGTGCAACATGCGAGGCTATAGTCAAACAACTTGTATTTTTTGTCAGAGTAATTATTTTCTCTCTTAATTTATTGCCGTTATTGACGGCACTAGTCTCAATGGGGAGGAGAGGGTTGAAGAAGAAAGACCAGACACGGGGAAAATGGAATGATTGTGGACGTTGGTTCTTGGTGCGTAACGAGATTGACGCTACTGAAAATGTGTGACGGGAAGATGGAAGAGAAGGAGAAAGAGAAGGAAGAGAAGGAGAAAGAAGAAGAGAAGCAGAAGGAATCAGAATGAGCAGGAGTGGGGGGAGGAGGAGGAGGAAGAAATTGAGGAGACTAAGAAGCAGATAGAAGAGTAGGAGAGGAAGAGATAAAGAGTGACGAATCTTCTCTGAGTAATTTCAGCCACAACTCCGAAAAACTAGAGAGCGAGAGGTAAGTCATATCACAGTGAGGAACCTCCAAGAAAAAGCCACAGGAAGTTAGTTTCGCGTGGCTGAGAACCATCATCGAGAGTGAAGTGAAAAAAAAATGGGGAGGAAATTGATGGGGTTTTGGAATAAAAAAAAAGGGGAAGGGGAGAAGAGAAGGGTGGAAAGATCGAGGGGAAATTCGTTCGTCATTTCACTTTCGTTCACCGAAACCCCTCACATAGGAAAGAAACCTACTGACGAAGTTTCGGTACTACCTGAACCACTGCGAAAAGCATTCTCTCCTAAGTAGCGAATTGTTCTAGCCACGGCATTGTGAGTATTGTTCCATTTTCCATGGGTTCGGAAACCCTCGACTCATGGGGGAAAAATAGGCACATCCAATTTTCTAGAAGAGTTAGGAAAAACAGAAACTCACGAGGGAAACTGTGGATCCCAGAGCAGGCAGTATCCTCTTCCAGCAAATCAGTGTGGTGATCCAGAGAGGTAATGCTTGTTCTATCTTAGGAACGTACCCCAACTCTGAGAGGCTGGATGATGTATTTGTAATGTAGTTGCTGACAAACACATCTTTGTGCTTGTAATGTAGTCCTCAAACCAAACCAATTGTACCATATATTAAGAACGTACAAACAAACCATCAACAACCACATCACCAACAACAATAACAACATACCAGTAAAAATACCAGGCTACCACAACCGCACAAGTCACAACAACCACTGGACCAATAACCATACCAACAACAACCACAAAAGCAACAACAACAGTAACCCCATCAAAAACACCACAGCGATAACCACACCAATAACAACTACACCACTAACAGCCAGAACAACCACAACAACAGCAACCACATTATCAAAACAACCACAACAACCATACCACTAACAATCACATCAACAACAGTAGCAACAACACCACCACCACTACAACAACAATAACACTCACACCATCAACCACCACACTAACAACCACTAACAACCACTAACAACCACTAACAACCACTAACAACCACTAACAACCACTAATAACCAAGGAAGGAAAGCTTCGCCGTTACCAAGAGCTGAGGGCAGTCGCCTGTGCTGCGGTGCTGAAATTGCTGAGTTTCCAGGATTACGTATCGCTTTACATTTTTTTACGTCTGTCTTGATTTACACACACACACACACACACACACACACACACACACACACAACACACACACACACACACACACACACACACACACACACACACACACACACATACATACACACACACATACACATGGATGATTTCAACCACAAAGAAATAGAGTGGAAGAACTGGGACCCCACAAGGGAAACCGCAAACGGGAAAACTAAGTTGAGGGAGATGATTAGGGAAATTTATTCTTGAGTCTGCATGTTTGGGACACAACGAGAGAGAGAGAGAGAGAGAGAGAAATGAGTCAGCACAACTGTACTACTGCACTTAGTATTTATACTTGATATAGATGTAATAGATTATGAGAGCTCTCTGGGCACTAGCGACTATATGCACTAAACTTGGAGTAACTTGTGGAACCGAACGGCAGGTGGAGGGAAGAACGGCAGGTGGAGGGAAGAACGGCAGGTGGAGGGAAGAACGGCAGGTGGAGGGAAGAACGGCAGGTGGAGGGAAGAACGGCAGGTGGAGGGCGAGAGAAGCCAGATTTTAGTAGAGGAAACCTCGAAGAGATTAGAGACTTCATGAATGCAGCGCAGTGGGAAAGAACGAAGCAGACGGGGTTGTGATTAAGGTCTCAGGACCGAAACGTTTTCTAATAAATATGTCCTAGTGTTTGCTCACGTTTCTTTCCAAACCAACTTTATGAATAGAAAAGTAAAAAAAAAATAAAGACAAAGAAAATCCTTGATTTAAGAAGAGATGCAGAGATGAAAAAAAAAGGTGAAGAACTTGGGAAAATTACAAAATGTGAAGGAGAGAACCTGAGAGAAAATTGGAGAATAAAATAGCAGCAAAGGCAAAGTATGAACCACTACTTCAGAGTAAATTATAGCTGATAATATAAGAGCCATCTTCATAAGCATTATTTGATTAATGATACTCAGCAGATACAGGAAAGTATTGGTTTGGAAATAGGGTAGTTGATGAGTGGAACAGTCTGCCTAGTAGGGTTGGAAAAATAAACACATAAGCAGTATAATGTGATCATTTATTGACAACGTTTCGGCCACACAGTGGGCTTTATCAAGTCACAAACAGATCTACTTGGGTGAAAGGTACGTGAGTATTTATAGGATGGATTCAGGTGGAGAATGTTGGGTAGGTTGGACCTGATGAGGACCTGCACGGGACTGGCCGGTGCGTATGTAGTTATGTGGGATAACGATGAAGAAGTTTCTATGTTATAGAAGCCGTTGTTTTGGTTGAAGTTGTTGGATATATAGATAAGTGATGATTCCAGGATTCTGCGGTATTGAGAGTTGTCTTCTCTGGCGATAAGTTCTGAAGTTGATTAAATGGTTGTGTGAATTTCGGTGATGAACACAGGCATTCCTTGGGTCGTCAGATCTGCCTGCGTACTGGTGTTCTGAAATACATGTTTGGAGGTCTCTTGATGTTTCGCCCACGTATAATTTGCTGCAGTCATTACAAGGGATTGTGTATACCCCTGCAGAGGACTGAAGTTTGTCCTGTCTATTACTTGTAATGTCCTTGATGATGGTGGATGTGGAGGTAGATACTCGGAATGAGGTATTGGAAAAGCTGTTGGAAACGTGTTTGGCAATGGAGTTGGTGGGGAGGACTATGTATCTCCTCTCGGCAGTGTCTTCTCTGGGTGTATTAAAGATGTTATATGCCCGGCGTCTATAGTCTCTAGTGAAGTGACGAGGGATAGTGAAGTTTAGAAAATAATTGTTCAATTAGAGAGCATTCTTCCTCAAGGAACTCACTGCTGCAGATTCTGAGTGCGCGCAGGAAAAAGCCTATAATTACACCACGTTTAGTTTTGGTGTCGTGGTGAGAGTAGAAGTGGAGAAGATCGTGTTGGTTGGTAGGTTTTCGATAGACTTTAAAACGAAGTTCATGGTCAGCTTTGCAGAGAAGAACATCAAGGAAAGGAAGAGTGTTGTCGACTTCTTCTTCTAGTGTGAACTGGACTGAGGGCTCGACCTGGTTGAGCTTGTGTTGGAGAGCTTGAACGTTGAAGCGTCTGGGAGTTATGATGAGAATGTCGTCAACATAACGGAGCCAGGTGACAGAAGAGGGAATAATAGAACAAAATCGTTCGGCTTCCATATGTTCCATGTATAGGTTAGCCAATACGGCACTAAGTTGCGAACCCATGGGTAGTCCAAAAGTCTGCTGAAAGAGGTTATTTTCGGAAGAGAAACACGTAAAGCCAACATATAGTTCAACAAGGTCGATGAAATCACTGGCTGGAATGGGAAGGTCAAGTGAATCGTCAATTTTCCTGCGCAAGAGATTGATGGCTTGTGTAGTGGGAACTTTGGTGAATAGGGATGTTACGTCAAGGCTGGCGAGTTTCTTGTTCCTGATGTTGATGTTGCGAATGCGATTGAAAGATCACCCAAGTGTTTGAGATGTGCTGGACTGATGGTGCCCAAGAGTTTAGAGAGGTGTTTAGCGAGGATTCCTGAGAGTTGGTGGGGAGCACTCGTATTCCCGAGGATATGGGCCTCAATGGAATACCTGGCTTGTAAATTTTTGGCAGGCCGTACATTCTGGCAGGTCTGGCGTGCAGAAGTTTCTTCCCTTGTACTGAGTCCCTCAGAATCACGCAAGTCCTGTGAAGAAATGTTTTGGTAAGGTTGTCGACTTGGTTTGTTGTGAGAGGTTTGTAGGTATCTGGGTCATTAAGTAGATTGAGCATTTTGTTCCTGTAATCGTCAGTGATCAAGATTACGACACCACCTCCTTTATCAGCGGTGGTGACCCTGATGGTCGTGTCTTCTGCTAAAGCTTTAAGTACAATGATGTAACGTCGAGGTATGACTGGGGAGCTGTGTTGAGATGGCCGCCGAGATGATGCCTTGGAAATCGGAGTCATTGTGTCTGTCCTTTTTATCGATGAAATTGAGGTCTTGTTTCGGTTTCGTGATTCCTGTTGCAAATTTGAGGCCTAAGCTGAGGGCTTCGGTTGCTGTGCTTGACAGTGGACGAGATGAAAGATTTTGAATAATTTCAGGTCTTCCTAAACTTTTCCACTGACTATTATCACAATGAGTTTGGAGTTTCCTAGTAAGTCTGATTTTCTGTTGAACATTATATGTGGTAACTCTGCTGCGAATAATTTCGCAGCAGAGTTGCCAAAGATTGGGAAGCAAGAAAACGCAAGAAAATCTAGAGAACAGCAACGAAACTCGTCCCGCAGTCAAAAGGAATAACTTGTGAAGAGAGACTGAAGGAGGAGAACCAAATACACTTAAATCATAGAAGAACCAAAGGAGACATGATCACGACGTACAAGATCCTATAGATGGGACTTGGTAGGGCAGACAGGGCATACGAAACTCAATGAAATGAACCATTACTGGGCCGCGGGGATATAAGAAAATAGATCTTCAACTTCGCGTAGTTTACCTACAGGAACGACCTGGGTGAGAAATTAGCAGAGGAAAATTACAATCACAGTTTTAAGAAGCTAGGAACTAGCAAAAAAAAAAAAAGATAAAAGGTCATAAGAAGAGAAAAGGCTAGGAACTGTGGTTCAAACACTCTAATCACAGCTAGGCGAGTGCTTCCTTAAGACACTTGTTGTCTCTGTTCATTTAACAGCAAGTAGGTAGCTGGGTGTTAGTCGACTGGTGTGGGTCGCATCCTGGGGGACAAAATTAAAACCTAAGCTGCGGGAAATGCTTTGCATAACCAGGAACTTTTTATACAGTATGTCACTGATGTTAGCTATGGTCTTTTTAAGTCGTATCATGTGGTTGTAGAAATAATGATTATTATTATAGACACAAACTTCTATTAAAAGCTTTGTAATTGTACCTGTAAAATGATACAAATATACAATCTTAATATTATGCCACTATAATTCTCGCATAAATTACACAAGACTAATAGACACATTTGCGGATAGCATTTACCTTATTATCTCTTATAAGTCTTTAACTTTACATTGGAAGTATCTTTTATATCTGCAGGAAGGAGGTTGTTTTGCCACAGTGTTTGTGCCAATGGCACCTTAGCTCAACACGAAGTTCATTCTGCACTTGCCGTGGTAACTCTCACTGCACTTGCCGTGGTAACTCTCACTGCACTTGCCGTGGTAACTCTCCTCCAGTATGTGGTTATGGCAGTGTGAAGGTTTAGGAGCAGACGCTTTCTTCTTCTTCAGTATTTTTTCCTCGAAAAATAATGAGGATGAGGAACTGATTCTCAGAGACAAGCGCCATTTCTGCCCATCAACGTGTAAAATGATTTTAAGATACCTTCCTGGCGAGAGAGAGAGAGAGAGAGAGAGAGAGAGAGAGAGAGAGAGAGAGAGAGAGAGAGAGAGAGAGAGAGAGAGAGAGAAGGGGCTGCTATTAACAGGCAAGTGGAGTAATTCCCCTTTGAATCAGCACTACTCTCAGGAATGCAGTCTGATCGAGTTTGACTTTTTATAATGTCATGAAGACGGCAGACTGGTGTTATTACGAGCCTGGGGTGCAAGTGATCAGGGACGCTGCAACTGACAACACGCTGACCATCGTTAAAAAACCCGTATGAAGACTTGAGGAAGCTTGATGCAACAACTGTGACTCTGTGACTGGGGCACATGAAGATCACTTCTGCTACAGCCAGAAGCTGCCACTTGCTCACCGCTGCTGGCTAAAATGATGTGAATAATGAGGGCTTCTCTGGTACTATGTCCTCGCCTCTTCCTTCTTAGTGTTGAGGTGTTTTCCTCCTGAGGTATGACCCTCTCTTCATAGTCATTGCAGCGCCCTCCTCCCGAGAGAAGTATGTCCCTCTCTATATATCTTCAGTGCCATGTACGTCCCTCTCTTGAGGTGGGGGAGGAAGAACGAGGCTCACGTCAATGTTGCTTGAATGTCATATCAAGAAAAAAACACTGCGAAAGCGGCAGGACAGAGGGGTTTGATCTGAACCAAGGCTTGAAGCAGCGTGGTGGTGGGGCGTGGGTGACATACTTGAGGCCTGGTACACAGCGCCAACATATATAGTGACATCTACTGGCAGAATGCTGAAGCACTATCTTAGAACATCTAAGTGAGAACATAGAATTACTAGGTATCCCTCTCCTTCCTGTGGAATGTTTCTCCCTCACACTCTAACAGAGTATATACACTTCAGGGTATATACACCTTTCAGTGTATAAATACCCTGAAGAAGATATATCATACCCCTGGAATGACGGTGCTGTTGTTGTTGTTGATGCTGTTGTTGCTGCTGCTGCTACTGCTGCTACTGTTGCTGTCATTGCTCCAGCTGTTTTTGTAGTTGCTGCTGCAGCTGCTGCTATTTTTATTTTTGTTTCTGTTATTGTTGCTGCTGCTGCTGCTGGTATTTATGCTCTTATAACTGCTGCTGTTGTTTCTACTGTTTCTGCTGTTGAAGCCGCGACCGCCATTGTTCTTTTTCCTGACTGAACAACACCGTCTAACTTACACAACTTTTATACACAAAGCAACCAACTGGTTGCAATGATAAGCAACACTCTATCTGTGTTATACCAGCGTCTGTCAGTGTTATACAAGCGTCTGTCAGTGTTATACCAGCGTCTGTCAGTGTTATACCAGCGTCTGTCAGTGTTATACCAGCGTCTGTCAGTGTTATACCAGCGTCTGTCAGTGTTATACCAGCGTCTGTCAGTGTTATACAAGCGTCTGTCAGTGTTATACCAGCGTCTGTCAGTTCAAATCACCAGGACAGAAAGTTCAGCGGGCGATGAGAAAGAAAAAATATAATGGGGATACAAGTGGTGATCATAGAATTATAGGCAATGATCTCAGCAGGGAGCAGGAGGAAGGAGCCACTACGTCGTCTCCTTCAGGAAGGACGAACACTGAGACGAGTGTAGCCTCCTGGTGGGCCATTGAAGAGTTATGGTTAGGTTGTACTAATTGTTTAGGTGGGAATGGCCTCTGTGTATGTGAGTGTGTGTCCCACCTATTTGTGACTGCCGGAGTCGAGTTTTGGAGTCTGGCTTTACGTCTTAACATGCCTCTTACTGAGTTCATTTCCTCATTCCCTCGTGGGCCCTGTCATACCGCTTTTTAAAACTGTGTATGTAGTATGCCTCCGCTACTTCTAACAATTGAAACAACTTCCTGACCACTCAGAGACTTGTCCCAGCAGCTCTGGAACAAGTCTCGTTGCAAACCTTTTTATTTCGACAGTTTCGCAACATGCTTTACCTGGTTAGGATTCCGTGCTGATGCTGCATATTCTAAGGTAGGCCCGACATGTCATATACAGGTTTACGACTCTTTGTTGAGCTCTCTGAAAGCTAGTCATTTATTTATTAAACGGGCATTCAGTGCAGAGGTAATTTATCCAGCCCATTCCACTTCCTGACCACTGTGAAGGTGAAGAAATATTTCCTGACACCCCCCTGTGACTCACTTGTGTCAGTCACTTCCAGGTTTGCCCTCGAGAACCCGTTAACCTTCCAAATTTGTGGACTTTGTAGACAACTCTGCTGAGCTCATTACATAAAGCCCCTCTTGTTTCCCCTCTTTATCATGTGAGCATTTACTGTAATTTTCTTTTGCCATGGCTGCCAAGCAGTTCTGACTCCGTCTTTGTCTTGGTGGCTATGTCCACTTGAAACTGTTTTCATGCTTTCTTTCTCACTCAGAGATAAAAATTACTGACACTTGGGCTAGTTTCTCTTCTCTCTGATGTTTACTTCGTCCTCCACTTCTTCTTAGCTATTCTCTTCCTGCTGTTTCACTTTTTACATTAATGGTTAAATTTTGGAATCTTCCAATGTCTTTTATTTCCCCGCAAGTTGATGCTGATTCGATTGTCCTTCTTGGAGGATCATCATCTGAATCCAGCGTTACACTGTACTTGTATCATAATGTCTCATTACTTCACATTTACCTTTGCTGGACCTGAGTCTCTTAATCTACTCCTGTCTTTAAGGGCACTCCCTGCTAAAAAATTCTCTATATTCATCTCACTGGAGGTGTAAACAAGGTCCAGCTTCACAGGTTCGTCTTTCTCTGTTACTATTATTATTATTATTATTATCGAGTAGTCGAATATATAAACGGTAATAAGTATAAAGTTAGAGAATTAAGTACTGGTCAATGTAAAGAGTCGCATTTAGATCATATGAAGTTAGTGTGTGACGAAGACGAAGTCCCTGACAACCAGACTGTTGTGACTGATAATGGCAACCCGTCTGACCCCGTACCTTCGACTAATAGTGAGCCGGAGAAACAGCCCGAATGTCGTTACTCCTTGAGTACACGACAAGTATTGAGAAACCCTCAAGTTTCCTGTGTAAATACCAATGTAGAAGTTCCTCAACCTAGGCATGAGTTGTCAATTGCTAAAGATTTCGATCCACACAGAGATGATAACCATTCTGTATATGTAAATCTTACCCTAGCAGAATTGGAGTTAAATGTAAATAGATTGAATAATTAGATGATTGAGTTAAGAGAATTTATCTACTGTGTGTTTTATTATCAGATGTTAAGTATCTAAAAATATTTTTTTTTGTGTTCATGTTCCCTCCGAGTTCTAAGTTTTAACAGTATGACCCATGTGCACCGAATCTATCTTTTCTGTTAAAACTTCTTCCTTGTAAATATATTTATTCTTCCTCAGAATCCGTAGAGTGCATGAATACAGATCGATCGATCAATTTTATCAATTATATTTGTAATATAATTTGTAATGCATTACATTAAGAACCAGTATATTAAGAACCATTACCTTAAGACCGTGATAGTAAGATCAGTTGTTCCTATCTATTCAGTCGATTTAACCTTGTTATAAATTTTTGTGATTAGTTCTAAGTTATAAATGTGTTTGTTATTATATAGAATCAGCCCAGAACCACCTGCCTGTTCAGTCTATAGAGTTGTATTGTATGTCGAGACGCCATACCTAACGTGGCCGAGCTGTCACATATATCATATGTAATATACCAGCCTTTATATGTGAGATCCCTTGAACCTGTGATGCTCCTGTGACGTCATGCGTCCTGCGCATGCGCAGAGAGAAGCGTCTGTCTCATTCTCAAGACCGTAGACCTAGGGGTAACAGGTGGCTGGGTATATCTTCTCACTGACTCATTCAATACACTGTAACCACCCACCAGTGTGTTTCTATAAACCAGTCAAGCACTTTGCACCTCCATGTTTCTGTGCCTCCTTGTTGGTGCCAGTTTACATCTTCATAGTTGAGAGATCTTAACATCACTAGAGTTATGTATCTGTTGCTGCCTCCTCAGTTTGTATACTATATTAGTTGACGTGATGTTGCATCTCTTACATGCATGTCTCAAACACACGTTAAAACTGACGTTAATAGTATAAGGTTGTGAACAATAATTCATAAACCCTGAACAACTTACAAATTAATTCATTCGGTTATATAAAAATGAGAAATCTCACCAGCCTGGAGGTAACATTTCTTCAAACCTCAATCAATTTTGGATGTGGAAAGATATCTCTCTTTCTTTCCATTTTTCCCCTTCTTGTTAAATCATAACTCTTGTTAATTTAACTTATTTTTTCTTAATTACCTAAATTTCTAGTATTTCTTCCCGTTTGTTTGCTATCTAATTAGTGCATAAATTACTTTGATATATATGTATGTTCATGCTTGTCAAGCGTATGTTAGATACAGAGGTGACCTGTAGATGATATGTAGGTGACCGGGTTTGGGGAATGGTGGGTCTATGGGATCTGTTGAAACTTATGGGAGTAACTCGAGGCATCTAGAGTGTCTTGGGGATGTGTGGCAGTTTGAAGGTGTGAAGTAGCTTAAAAGTGTGGAGTGGGTTGGGAATTTGAAGTGGCTTGGGGGTTGAGGAGCAGCAGCTTAGGGATGTGTAGTTGCTTGGCGATGTGATTGAGGTTGAGGAAGTGGTTTGAGGCGAAGATGGTTTTCCAAGAGACAGTTGGTTGGAGATCTGAATGTGTGTTGGAGTTGGGAGTGTTCTCTCAGGGGATAATTGCAA
>WNWK01006132.1:5000-17500 GCA_009830355.1 Cherax destructor | reverse complement strand
TCGGGAGAAATTCTCCTCATTCTTCTGGCAAATCAAAACACCTCATTTCCTCCTGTCTGTATTTTCTACTCCTTTTAGGGGATGGGAATGCTTGCAGTCTCTACTTAAAAAGCTCTCCCTTGAATTGATAAAGCCTCTGGTTGGCAAAACACCTTCCCCTAATAACTTGATCTAGGGATGCTTAAGTGTCTTTGGATACATTCTGTGTACATATGCCAGGTTTTTTTCGTTGCTTCCGTATATGTTATATATGTATTATCTCACTAACACTTCTTTCTGTTACTGCAGAGCGAGTCGTATCTGGCCACTCTCTCCTGCTTCTACGACCACAGAAACGACCACTATCTACGACTCATGCCCGTCAAGGTGGAGAGACACTACTGGGAGCCCGAACTGCTCACTTTCCACAATGTTATCTCGGACAGCGAGATAGAGAGGATTAAGTCGCTGGGTCGACCTATGGTGAGGGAGAGAGAGAGAGAGAGAGAGAGAGAGAGAGAGAGAGAGAGAGAGAGCAGTTTCTTAGATGTAGGAAAACAGCTTTTGTCTTATAAGTTCAACGAAATAGGAAAAAACGTATTCAAACTGGATAAATGTACTTCGAATTCCATGGAAATAAATGGTATAAAATACCCACACAATGGAAAAATAAACACATAAATAGTATAATGTGATCCTTTATTGACAACGTTTTGCCCACAGTGTGTTTATTTTTCCACTTAGAATTCCAACTTTCAATGTATATTGTATACTTGTTTTTTTTTGTCTTTAAATTTAGACAATTGTCTAATTATATGAGTAATTGTTTACATGAATATGTGACATATTTCATTAGACGAAAAAAACTGAAATATATATCAGTTCCCATTTGGATTATATTTTCTTTCTTGCAGATGACCAGAGCGATGGTGCAAGGCGCCAAGGGTAAAGGCAACACCATCAGCAACACTCGCACTTCGAAGGTGCAAACTTTACACATTCTATAAGTTCTCCAGCCATTAATATCTTTATAATAGTTGTACCGCTAGTTTTCTTATGAATATAATGTGTTTCCATCTCTCCTCCTGTCTCAGATTTGTTAATATTTGCGTTCTGCTGCTTTTTGAACTGGTTTACTGGGTTTAAGGCCCCATCAACTAAGCGATACTCTTTGAGGCTGCATCTCTCCTATATACTATCAGTCAAGAATACTTTAACCCCTGAAGTAGGAATTAAAAGAAAATTTAACCCAAGACTGACAGATCTCACTAATTCATATACTACTTAATGCAACTCATCATCTGGATGGGATACGACAGTTCAACAAACTAGGTTTAGTTTTCTCAATGTAATAACGTAACAGCATACCGAGGATGCTCCCACAATGTAATTATCATATAATACCTTACACTTCGGACGTATCAGAATTTTTATATTAAAAATACTCCAACCTGTTTCTTCTTCACAACTATATATACACCAAGAGGTGTATGACTTTCAGTATATATGCTATTAAACTATTTTTGATTGATAATGAACAGGTGACATGCAGCCTTAATGACCCTCATATAGTCGATAAGCTTAAAGACCAATAATTTAGAGATTAAGCTTCTCGTTCGTTGCCACAACAGGTGGGGTGGTTGAAGGACACCGTTCACCCACTTGTGGGAAAGCTTGGGGATCGTATCCAGCGCATCACTGGTCTTTCCACTGACTTGGCCAGAGAACACGCTGAGCTGCTACAGGTGGCCAACTACGGTGTGGGTGGCCACTACAACCCCCACCACGATTACCTGCTGGTAGACAAGACCGAGAAGGAGGTAAGTGAGATGCAGGAAGCTCAGGTTGTCAGAAGCTCTACCAAGGCTGAGACTGACCAACCATTGTTCAGCGATATGAATATACTACAATAAAGATTCCCAAGTGTTGTACATGTCTTATTCAAGAGTGTAGCTCTGTCAGGTAGAGAGTAAATCTCTTTCTCTCTCTCTTTCTGTCTCTCTGATATTAACTGCTTTTACACACCTATATAAAAGTTGATATATATTATTATCACAGTACTCTTAAACGCAATTCAAGGAGTGGTGAAGGCTCGACCCTCCATTCGCTCAGGCACGATATTCACGTGAATGTAAATCATATAAGTAGTGTACATGGTTTCTTATTAGACTAACGAGAACAAGCACACTAATGAGTTCATACTTTGAATACATCATGCTTGAATATTTCAGTAGTATACTCAGACATACTCTCTCACAGCTGTTGCATAACATACACCCGCGGGAGCTGGTGATGGGGGACCGCATTGCCACTTTCATGTTTTATGTGAGTATACTTTGTTGTTCAAGAGAGTATACTGTTTATGTGAGCATACCATTTACGTGAGTATAGCGTGATGTTTATGTAAGCAATGCACTGGTTTATGTTGATATACCTGCGGTGTTAAAGTGATATTCCCTGGGGTCTACTTGAGTATACCTTGGTGCTTGTATGTGAGAAAGTCACAGTCTGTATGGGGTATACCATGGTTCACATGTGAGTATACTTATTCCTCGCTGTCACCTCTGGAAGTACCGTTATATATTTAAATAATATATATATATATATATATATATATATATATATATATATATATATATATATATATATATATATATATATATATATATATAGTTATATATATATATATATATATATATATATATATATATATATATATATATATATATATATATATATATATATATATATATATATATATATATATATATATATATATATATATATATTATATATATAAACATGAATATTATAATCTCGAAAAAACATGTATTTTTAAATATCTCTGGTTGAATATCTAAAAGTAGATGCCATATTTTTATTTTATATATTTTAGGTTTCTGTAAAAGGATGCCTTTAATTATCTTTGAGTTTGGTTGTAGCTGAGCGAGGTGAGGCGAGGGGGAGCTACTGTCTTTCCCAGGCTAGGTGCCGCAGTCTGGCCAGTCAAGGGATCAGCAGCGTTCTGGTACAACCTCAAGCGATCTGGAAGTGCCAACGAGGCCACACTACACGGTGCTTGTCCTGTAGTCCACGGCACTAAGTGGGGTGAGTTGTGTTCCTTCCTCCGTGCCTCCACCCTGTGTTGTTGTGACTGCTGCCTCTCTCTCTACCACCCTGTGTGTGGGTGTACTCATCTATATATGTGGTTGAAGGGGTCGAGTCACAACTCCTGGCCCCGCCTCTTGGTTAGTCGCTACTGTGTCACTCTCTCCAAGAGCCTTATCATACCTCTTCTTAAAGCTATGTATGGATCCTGCCTCTACTACTTCACTCACCGGAATATTCCACTTCCTGTGTGTGTACTCACTTAATTGTGGTTGCAGGGGTCGATACTCAGCTCCTGGCCCCGCGGTTCGAACCTGACAACCTCTGTACAAGGACTTAGCCCTTTCCTGAAACATGGTAATAAATTTATCGACTTCGGAACGCATGGTGCTCCCCTCCAGCTCTTGGAAAGCTCTGTTTCTAACGTTGTAGTCGTGGCCACGAGCCAGCCCAACTGGCAGACGATTCTTATCAGCTTATGCTTGAAAACTTTCTGCTGAGGTTGTTAAATAGTCTTGGGAACTTAAGTGTGTTATCGTATGAATGCTGAGTTAAAAGTGCATCTTTGTTTGCGTCACCTGAGCCGTGAGTGCATCTTTGTTTGCGTCACCTGAGCCGTGAGTGCATCTTTGTTTGCGTCACCTGAGCCGTGAGTGCATCTTTGTTTGCGTCACCTGAGCCGTGAGTGCATCTTTGTTTGCGTCACCTGAGCCGTGAGTGCATCTTTCTTTGTGATTATAAGGAGGGCAGAAATACTCACTCAGCCTCACAGAAAAAGAAATTGAAAGAGTGTCGATAATTAGAACTAACAGTGGGATGCAGAGAGGAAGGGAGGGATAAGAAGTGGTAGGGAGAGCTAGGGAGGGATGAGAGGTGGTAGGTACAAAGGGAGGGTTTCAGTTTTTTAAGCAAAATTGGATGCGTCAGCAGTGTGGTGCTACTCTATTGTATACGACAGATACAGAGTGGAAGCAAGAGCTAAAAACAATTTCCCTGTCATATTCCATCACGCAGGGCTGGACTCGTACATACAAAATGTATCAGCCTGAGCTGGAAGACCTCAGAAGTGTCACCCTGAGCTGGAAGATTTCAGTAGTGTCAGCCTGGGCTGGAATATTTCAGTAGGGCAATGAGGATATCGTCAAGTATTCCAGTATGGGTTCATCAGCTACAGGAGCTTCAAAGGATTCATTCCAGAATAGCTGGAGTTACTCTTACTCGGGAACTGCCTTGTATCACGATAGTCCATGTAGTATATACAGGAGAGGAGAGATTGCAGGGAGAGAGGGAAGAAGGGTTGTAGAAAGAGAGAGGAAAGGAGGGCTGATAGGGAGATAGGAAGGATGGAGGGATGTTGGAGAGAGAGAGAGAGAGAGAGAGAGAGAGAGAGAGAGAGAGAGAGACTGAGAGGGAGTGAGAGGAAGGGAGGCCTTGCAATTAATCTCTTTTTTCTCTTTTCAGTTAGCAACAAGTGGATACGAGAGAGAGGCCAGTTCCTGAAGAGACCTTGTGGCCTCCACCCTGACGACTGATGGTGTGGCCTCCACCCTGACGACTGATGGTGTGGCCTCCACCCTGACGACTGATGGTGTGGCCTCCACCCTGACGACTGATGGTGTGGCCTCCACCCTGACGACTGATGGTGTGGCCTCCACCCTGACGACTGATGGTGTGGCCTCCATCCTGACGACTGATGGTGTGGCCTCCACCCTGACGACTGATGGTGTGGCCTCCACCCTGACGACTGATGGTGTGGCCTCCACCCTGACGACTGATGGTGTGGCCTCCACCCTGACGACTGATGGTGTGGCCTCCATCCTGACGACTGATGGTGTGGCCTCCACCCTGACGACTGATGGTGTGGCCTCCACCCTGACGACTGATGGTGTGGCCTCCACCCTGACGACTGATGGTGTGGCCTCCACCCTGACGACTGATGGTGTGGCCTCCACCCTGACGACTGATGGTGTGGCCTCCACCCTGACGACTGATGGTGTGGCCTCCATCCTGACGACTGATGGTGTGGCCTCCACCCTGACGACTGATGGAGTGGCCTCCACCCTGACGACTGATGGTGTGGCCTCCACCCTGACGACTGATGGTGTGGCCTCCACCCTGACGACTGATGGTGTGGCCTCCATCCTGACGACTGATGGTGTGGCCTCCACCCTGACGACTGATGGTGTGGCCTCCACCCTGACGACTGATGGTGTGGCCTCCACCCTGACGACTGATGGTGTGGCCTCCACCCTGACGACTGATGGTGTGGCCTCCACCCTGACGACTGATGGTGTGGCCTCCACCCTGACGACTGATGGAGTGGCCTCCATCCTGACGACTGATGGTGTGGCCTCCACCCTGACGACTGATGGAGTGGCCTCCACCCTGACGACTGATGGTGTGGCCTCCACCCTGACGACTGATGGTGTGGCCTCCACCCTGACGACTGATGGTGTGGCCTCCACCCTGACGACTGCTGGTGTGGCCTCCACCCTGACGACTGCTGGTGTGGCCTCCACCCTGACAACTGCTGGTGTGGCCTCCACCCTGACGACTCATTTCCCACGGGTGTAGAGATTACTATGAAAATAATAATAATTATTATATAGTGAAACCCTAGTAGTCAGTTGCTAAAAAGAGCTTAAGTTGTAATTAAACTTTTAATAATTTTAACAGGCTCTTTAAGCTGTAAAATGGTTAGTCATAGTGGCTAGTGGACATTTCAGCTTAGATATGTCCCTAATGAGTTACTCTTGCTCTCTATTTCTGTGCTCTGCTGAATCCTGTAGGAACTCTGTGTAAGATTTGCTGTATCCTGAACTAGTTTATGTATGTATTGTTACATGTACCATAAGGCTGATACTATGAATAGTTTGTGTCTGATACTATGAATAGTTTGTCTGATTAGCTATATCCCGTGGATAATTTGTGTACTGTCCACTCTGTCTCAAGGATAAATTTTATCCACATGGCTACATTATTTCTAGTCTGTGTGTGTATAGATAATTAAGCGAGTGTATGACTGCCAAGGCTCGTAAATACGCTCGTTCATTTTTTCTCAAAGAAAATTAATGACTCTTTGCCTACATTAATTACCTTTCCGAAAATACTTCATACTTGTTACGTTACCCGTGTGACATGTCACTATGTGTATAGGTGAGTATGTTACTATGTATATAAGCCAATACTTCAAGTTTAGGACAACTGTTATTTCCTGTATACACATGACCATACATTTGTATACGTACAGCTTGATCCTACTGTGTACATTATGTATAGTAGTATAGTAATATTGCACAAATTGTAGTACTCATTTGTAATATATATATATATATATATATATGTGTGTGTGTGTGTGTGTGTGTGTGTGTGTGTGTGTGTGTGCGTATGTGTGTGTGTGTGTGTGTGTGTGTGTGTGTGTGTGTGTGTGTGTGTGTGTGTGTGTGTGTGCAAAAAGATCACAGTAAACAGGTGATATCAAAATATGCAAGACAACCACTATGAAAAATAGAGGAATTCCAAGCGCTTTCGTGACTACTCACATTATCAAGGAACTATAATGTGAGTAGTCACGAAAGCGCTTTGAATTCCTCTATTTTTTCATAGTGGTGGATCAGGGTCTGATCAACCAGGCTGTTATTGCTGGCCACACGCAAACTGAAGTATGAATCACAGCCCGGCTAGTCAGGTACTGACTTCAGTTGCCTGTCCAGTGACTTTTGGAATCAGTAAGGGGTCTATTGGCAATTCCCCTTATGTATGTTGTGAGGCAGTTGAACAGTCTTGGGGCCCGGACACGTATTGTGTTGTCTCTCAGTGTACTCGTGGCGCCCTTGCTTTTCATTGGGAAAATATTGCATCTCCTGCCGAGTCTTTTGCTTTCATAGGGAGTGATTTTCGTGTGCAAGTTTGGTACTAATCCCTCTAGGATTTTCCAAGTGTATATTATCATGTATCTCTCTCGCCTACATTCCAGGGAATACAAATCATGGGAATAAACCGTTCCCAGTAATTTAAGTGCCTTATCGTACTTATGTGTGCCGTGAAAATTCTTTGTACGATCTCCAGGTCAGCAATTTCGCCTGCCTTGAACGGGGGCAGTTAGTGTACATCAGTATTCCAGCGTTAGATACATTGTTTTGGTCTTTGAAGGCGAGGTCCTCTGACATTATCACTCCCAGGTCCTTCACATTACTTTTTCGCTCTATTGTATGGTTAGAATTTGTTGTATATTCTGATACAGTTTTAATTTCCTCAAGTTTTCCATATCTGAGTAGCTGAGATTCTCTTCATTGAACTTCATATTGTTTTGAGTGGCTCATTTGAAGATTTGGTTGATGTCCGCTTGGAGTCCTGCGGTGTCTTAGATGGAGGTCACTGTTATGGCAGTTCGGGTGTCATCCGTCTGTCAGATATGTGGATGAGGAATATAATGGGAGGATTACTGTGCCTTGTGGAACAGAGCTTTCCACAGTAGCTGCCTCAGACTTTACTCTGTTTACTGTTACTCTTTGTGTTCTATTTGTCAGGAAGTTATAGATCCATCTACCATATATATGTATATATAATTTCGCCTGTTCTGCGAATTATATATATATATATATATATATATATATATATATATATATATATATATATATATATATATGTGTGTGTGTGTGTGTGTGTGTGTATATGTATATAAAATAATGAAATAAGCTTAGAGGCACCCACACCACCGTATGTCCTCGGACCAAGAGTAGCACACCTAGCTTGGCTGGGTGCTTGGTTCTTGTAGAATTGTGTGGTTCAGTGGGTTAAGGCGTCATGTGATTTTCGCTCACCACGAGACAGGGCCAAAACTACATGGGTTCGAATCCTCGGCTAGTCGCAGTGTTGATTATTAATATATATATATATATATATATATATATATATATATATATATATATATATATATATATATATATATATATATATATATAAGCTCAATAATAGGTTTTCTCTGCTTTCCTAAAGGGTTTAATTCTTTTCGGCCACATCTTCGTAAACGTGACTTCTGAGATATTTTTTCGCCGTGGTAATCGAAGACGAATAAGGGACAGAAACACCAGTGCCATGGTTCGTCTGTCGTCCAAAGGTTTTGGAGCAGGAGACTCCAGAGTTCGATACTCCGAGACGCTTGGACGATGGATGAAGATGTTTGGATCTTCAGCGAAGATGTTTACCACGGCTTTGGAGCTTCTGCTTCTTATTCGTCTTGAGATTGCCATGAGGATAAACATATTTAAGTTATATTCTCCAGATATGGCCGAGAAGTATTAAAAATCCACGGGAAAGTAGATAAGAGATATTTCTGATCGAGCAAGTTAAGTCGCCATCTGAAATTTTAAGAAATCTGCAAGAAATTTGAAACGACTCATAAATTTCTTGAAAGCGCATAAAAAAATTATTTGTATAAATTAATACATTTAAATTTTACACATTCCCTTTTTGATGTTCATTTTCATTCTTTTACTGATTTTCCTGTAAAAAAAGTTGTAAAAAATATAGCTAGATTGAAACTGATGTGATAATAAATAAGTAAAGATTTTGTATTATATTGTTGCTTTATTAACCATTATACGTGTGGCTATTGAGTATAGCTCATATACAAGGGTATACCTGTTACTTTGAGAGTATAATTATTATCTTCAGAGGGGTGTATTGCTTTAAATTTATAACTATATATACACACCATTAATTACACGGAAAGGTTAGTATCTCTCCGAGTATATAAAACCTCTATATGCATAGAGGTGGTATCTCGTGATGCATATACATAGTCATCTCTCCTGGAATGTACCCCGAGAGGTAATTCAGGGTATTTACATCAACTGTGGGTGTATCTCGCGAATGGCATATGCAGAGAGAGACAGACAGACAGAGGGAGAGAGAGAGAGAGATGTTTATACCTTAGTTTTCATGCACTGTCAACGAAGTGAGAGATGTCATGTTTACCCTCTTGAAAAGCATCATAGAAAAATAATAACAGTTAATTAAAAAGGTCAAATATTGAATCTGACAAGAATTTTTTTAAATATTGCTAACTTGAAAGCAAAACAAAATTAAAACAGAGCTAATCAAAATTAAGACAATAAGAGTCATCTCCCTTGAGGATGTAAAAGAGTTAGAGTGACGGAATAAGGCACCAATTTTTAAAGCAGTTGATTCTCAGCGAGCCATTGGTGGGGCCTCGAAATCGTAATAATGCGATTGCAAACAAACCACGGTACGGGTGGGGTTAGAAACCATGGCGATTGAGTTTTACGACTCACTCGCCATTGGTTCTAACATCACCTGTACCGTGGTTTAATTAGACATGGTTCAGCCAAACGATTTATATCTTCCTGCCAATCAACACGAGCTAACTAATGAGAGAGGATGGTAGCCAGGTGTCGAGCATTGCTTATTAAGTCTTCCTTCCCGTGACTTTTAATGACAGTTTCACAACATCAACACTGTCTCCTCATTTAAGTATAGTCAAAGCTACACAAGCTCTCAGATCCACTCGCTCTTGGCTGACTAGACACAAGAAATAAGGACCGAGGAAGGAAAAAAATCACAGCAGAACAGATGAAGATACGTAAACTAGAAAGTGAGACAATTCCGAAGTCAAGGAACTAGCAAGATATTGCAATCTTGCCCAAAGAAATTACAGAGATTACAATCTTTATTAAGGAACAGGAAAATATTAAAAATATGCGTAAACAGATATCTGTAAGACAACAATGCTCACGTGACTGGAGTGAGTGGAGGAAAGTGGTTTTTATGCCTTGATGTGCTGTTGGAGTAGGAGCAAGGTAACATTTGTGAAGGGATTCAGGGAAATCTGTCTTGGAGGTGGGAAGTACAATGCCTGCTCTCTGAAGGAGGGCTGGGGATATTGCAGATTGGGGGGGGGGCATTAGAACTGTAGTATCGGCGCACCTCTGGGAAGACAGTGATGGAGTGAGTAATGGTGAAAGTGTTTCTTCTCTTTCGGGTCACTTGAACCGTGTTCCAGACAAGTAGCGGGTCCGGCTCTGTACCACTGAGCTGCGAGGTTTACAATAGGAAGGTTTCAGAGACAACACTTCTGTGCCATGTCTGCATCATAGGCCACCAACTGTGACCCAACTGTTCCTTGCCACAGCCCCAGAAGCTATCGTGGTTCATCTGTTTTCATATCTCTCAAAGCTATATTGGCTATGAACTCAAGATAAATTTTAATGAACTATTGTCAATAAATATGCTGAAGAATGGACAAGGACTCGAACCATCACCCAGTAATAAGATAAGATAAGAAGATTTCTTCGGATTTTTAACCCCGGAAGGTTAGCCACCCAGGATAACCCAAGAAAGTCAGTGCGTCATCGAGGACTGTCTGTCTTATTTCCATTGGGGTCCTTAATCTTGTCCCCCAGGATGCGACCCACACCAGTCGACTAACAACCCAGGTACCTATTTGCTGCTAGGTGAACATGACAACAGGTGTAAGGAAACACGTCGAAATGTTTCCATCCGCCGGTAATCGAACCCGGGCCCTCCGTGTGTGAAGCGAGAGCTCTGGCCACCAGACCACCGGGCCAGCTACTGCGCAGTACCACTCAGCTATAAGGCTCTGTTTTTTTTAATTGACAGTCGTACACTGCACTAAGAGACATACATTTCTCACTGTATACTATATATTTAAAGGACCCCAATGGAAATAAGTTACAGTGTATGAATATATGGGAACAATATTTTCCATATATTAACAGTGTTATACTAACATAAGAAAAATTAATTACACTTGCATGTGAAATTATTTTAATTTTAATTTGTAATTATAATATTTAATTATTTATTAATCATTTATCTTTTCTCATATTACAAAATTAATGGAAAAAAATAAAAATTATGGTTACAGCTAAAGTGATGTACTCATACTCATTTTCTTAGATGATTTTTCAATAGTAGAAAATGTATTAAAAAAAAAAAAAAAAATATATATATAATATATATATATATATATATATATATATATATATATATATATATATATATATATATATATATATATATATATATATATATATATATATATATATATATATATATATATATATATATATGGATGGGGTCCACCTCTAGTGTCAATTGTGGGACCCATTGCCTCGGAGAAGTGGATAAAAGACTTCAAGGAAGAATATTTAGATTTCTTTCTGAAGCCATTTGAATATTCCACTTCCCTACTACCCATCTTTTTTTATACAAACTTTATTTCAAGACAAAATACAAAATACAATGGGAGTAAACAACATAGATAACAACTCAGAGCTACATGTCAAATACTTCGTCCAACTCCCTGGCAGTGGGCCGCGTGCCCAGAATACTGCAGGCATTTCCCCTCTGGATCGCAACACTGAGTCTCTGAAACAGGAAGCTGGTCGCCCTGTGGTCCTTGGTTTCTATGATGAGTTTTCCACCCAGCTCCTTGAGAAACTTTAGAGCACACTTGCCCCATGCTCCATGGGTCTCCGACCCTATTGGGATGAAGTTATAGCAAGAGGGAAGGTCTTCATATTTGCGGGTCTTCTGGGTCTCCCTGTGGCTGGCAGCTCCACCCCTTCGGCTAAGGAGTGTGGCAGGTAGGTGTCTGCCAATGTGGCAGCACAGGTGTAGTCCCAAGCAATCTGCTTACCATCCTTCCAGGGTAGCATGGTGGCTCCATCAGGACGCTTTTGACTTCCATCAGACCTCTGCACTTGGGGTTCCTGCTGAGCTGGGCAACGGGCTGTGGCGAGGCTTCTCTTTATGATGTCATTGACCTCCTCATGTCTAGCATACTTCCTTCTGATGTGTGACACACTAGACCATGAAGTCCGAATTGGTCAGCCGTCGCCCTGCCGCAAATACACCTATGTTCGGTGAGTATGGGGGCGGCTAGGCGAAGAGCAACACCAATCCGAATGCCTGTGGGTCGAGTCGAGTCCCCAGAGAGGAATTGGGAACAGCAAGAAGGAAATCTCCTGAGTGTGGTGCCTTCACCGCTAGGAGACGAGCTTTGTCCTTTCCTGAAGCGTTGGTGAGCATTGTGTTGGAAATTTTTTCCATGATCGGTTTGTCCCAGTGGGACTGTTTGTGCTCTTTGGGAGGAGCTGGTCTACTGGGAGTCTGCCAGGATGTCCCACTGCACTGCTGCTTCAATGAACTTGGGGTCTTGAGCTCCCACCACCCCTCTCAAACGTTCAGGGACAATCCTCTTGACTAATCCACTGGAAGCCAAACACGATGACAGAAATGCAGGTAACGCTACCTGCCTTGCTTTGCGCACCCCTATACCTCCCAGTCGCACTGGGAGGGTTGCCTGCTCCCATTGCTGATCCTCTAGTGACAGATTCAGTGCCTTCTTGAAGGTTGATCTCAGTGTG
>WNWK01006132.1:0-2500 GCA_009830355.1 Cherax destructor | reverse complement strand
ACATCAATGAAAAATGCCACACCAATAGATGCCAAAAACCGCAACACTAGATACATGACATCCAATTATTCCCGTGCACCCTCTATGACTTACAACCTTATACGTGACATACATAAAAGAGCATAACTTATATATAATGCCAAAATACACTTGAAACAAACCAATACCCTTTGTAACAAGGGTGCATCTTTGTCACATGCAAATATATCTACCAAACACATAAAACTAAAGCAGGCCCTAAACCCTGTACCTTATTCCTTCTCTTATAAGGTAACCCTCCCTCCCACTACATTAACAAACCTGTCAGAACATCATATTAACAAACAACATATATTCATATAGTTAATACGCAACAAGGCGTAACTGATAATGTACTCAGTTACAACATGAACATTTATAAAATCCGGTTGTTCTGAACAAGGTAATATCATACATCATACTAAAAATATATCTAACCTAACACACTATACTGATAGTCGTCACCACTCCTCATTCAGTAAACTTTAACTTACAACTGTTTTTACTCGGTACAATTATATGACGTAATATTATCGAACACACAGGTTTTATACAAGTAAACATAACAGTACCCACAATAAAAATAACACGTATAGGAAATACTATACTTTTCACGTATGCGTACACAACGCACAATGTTAATTACAATGTGAAACCCTTTTTTATGATCGTTTAACGATACAAAACAGATACATGAGGCTAATATTTTGTATTCCCTACGTCATCATCCAACAGAGAAGCTCCCCATACTCATACTCCAGACCCATGCCTCTCCGACCAAGAAAAACCGTCAGGTAAACCCCTCAAACCCTTACAAAAGATTAACCCCTATAATCAAAACCCTTCCCCCCACTTGAAAAGCCACCCCCCCTGCGTCATTAGTCATCCCAACCCCCCTCCATGCACACATACCCTAAACCCCCATATCTCCCCACAACCGCTAAAATTACCTTGATAATTAAATTCCCCCTCTCCCACTATGACCCAACAGACACACCTCCCCCCACCTAGAACTACACCCTAATACACATCCAAAACTCCACGCTCACTCGTCATACCTTAACCAGGATGAGCTTACCCTCCTACCACGTCAAGCCCCCTTCTACGTCTACAATACATCCCGCAAAACCATGTTCCTATACTCATCAGAAAATGCAGACTCCCATTTACTCCCATACACCACCCGATTCCTGCATTTACTCCTATACATTGTGCCCCCCATAGCTCTAATCCTTTCCCCCACCCCCTGCTCCCTCAGTCTCCAGGACACACACACGAAATCCACCATTAAATACCATAAACCCCTGCGTTCTCTATCACCCACCCCTCGTATATCCATACTCATAGCCCTCAGTACTGAAATACCCCCACCCCCCATTTTCCTCAACACCCTGCCTATCCATTCTCTCACCACCCCCAGTTCCTCACAAAAATATATAGCATGCATCACTGTTTCTTGCGACCCACATCTTTTACAGCACCCATCTTGAACAATGCCCATCCGACATAACAATGCCTTATCTGCCACCACCCCATGTAGAAACCTATACATTAATTCCCTATCCCCAGCCCTAATCCTCATACCTTTCAAACCCTCCAGATCAATCCCCAATCATACATAGGGTATTCAGCCACCCCCTCCAATCCCATCCTTTCCCCACACGCGACCTCCAAAACACTAGCCTTCACTTCTTGCACCCTCCTCACAATCACCAAATGCCGCAATATATCCCAACACGTCCCCAACGATACACCCCCCCACCATCTGTGCACCTCCCGCTCCACCGCTCCCACAGTATCCCCCTCAGTGCCTCCCAGCCGCACCATACACCGTTTCACAAACAAACACATCAACCTCCTTTCCACCCAAATAAGCCCCAACCCCCCTAACTCCACTCTCTTCCTAACCACCTCCTTCCTCAACCAGTGTTTACCGAAAGCCCAAATGTACTTAAAAACCCTCACCTCCAACCCTCTCACATCCTCCTGCATCAGAGGGCAAACCACTGCCACGTGCCACAGTCTACTGTAGATCAGCACGTTCACCGCTATCACCCTCTGATGCAAGGAAAGATCCCCCGCCCTCCAACTTGTCAACCTATCTAGCGCTAGTTGCACCACCCTCCCAGAGTTCACCCTCCTGGCCTCCATACTGTCACCCATATACATAATACAGTAGGACGTCATTTAGCACGATAGATACGTTCCTGAAAAAGTCGTTAGATAATTTCGTCTTAAATGATTAGGGATACGTGTTTGAGAGTCCCCAAAAAGCCAAACAAGTTTTTTTAGACCAACATATCTTGCAAAAATTGAAGGCGAATATGTAATTTTAGTTCATTGTCATGATCTATTACTGCTTAAGACTACAAATGCAATAGAAATAATAGTATTTCTTACCTTAAATTGTGGGTAATGATGTTTGTGGATGGTAGTGAAGAGTGGATATGGATGGTGTGGCCCTACTGAGCTGAGGTGGATA
>WNWK01006131.1:72500-109985 GCA_009830355.1 Cherax destructor | reverse complement strand
AGGTACGTTACCTGCTTTTGTCATCATGTTTGGCCTCCTGTGGATTAGTCAAGAGGATTGCCCCTGAACGTTTGAGGGTGGTGGGGCTCAAGACCCCAAGTTCATTGAACAGCAGTGCAGGGGGGACCCCTGGCGACTCCCCCCAGTAGACCAGCTCCCCCCAAAAACACAAACAGCCCCACTGGGAAAAACCGATTGGAAAAATTGCCAACACAATGCTCACCAACGTTCGGGGAAAGGAAAAACCCCTCTTCTAGCATAAGGAAACACTCAGGAGATTTCCTTCAGCTGTTCCCAATTCCTCTTGGGGACTCGACTCGCCCCACAGGCCTTTGTTGGTGTTCTCTTCGCCAGCCGCCCTCATTCTCACCGCATAGGTGTATTTGCGGCAGGGCGACGGCTGATCAATTCGGACATCTGGCCCGGTGTCCCACATCAGAAGGAAGTATGCTAGACATAGGGGTCAATGACACAAAAGAAAAGCCTCGCCAGCCCGTTGCCCAGCTAAACAACCCCAAGTCGGGTCTGATGGAAGTCAAAACGTCCTGATGGAGCCACCATGCTACCCTGGAAGGATGGAAGCAGATTCTTGGGACTACACCTGTGCTCCCAATTGGCAGACACCTCCCCCACACTCCTTAGCCAAAGGGGGTGGGCTCCACCCAAAGGAACCCCCAAAAAACCCGCAAATATGAAGACCTTCCATCTTGCTATAACTTCACCCCAAATGGGTCGGAGACCATGGAGAGGGGAAAAGGTTCAAAGTTTCTCAAGGAGCTGGGTGGAAAACTCATCATAGAAACCAAGGACCACGGGCGACCAGTTTCCTCTTTCAGAGACTCAGTTTGCGACCCAGGGGGGAAATGCCTGCAGTATTCTGGGCCGCCCACTACGGGAGCTGGACAAATTTGAATGTAGCTCTGAGTTTATCTAGTTTTTTTTACTCACTATTGTATTCTTGTTAATGTATTTTGACAATGTATTGTATCTTGAAATAAATTTTATATATATTTAATAAAAGATGGGGTGGTAGGAGAAGTGGAATATTCAAATGGCTTCAGAAAGACATCTAAATATCTTCCTTGAACCTTATCCACTTTCCGAGGCTATGGGACCCACAATTTACACCAGAGGTGGACCCCATCCTATATATATATATATATATATATATATATATATATATATATATATATATATATATATATATATATATATATATATATATATATACAAAGATCGTAAACAGATATAAAAATATGCAAGACAACCACTATGAAAAATAGAGATTCCAAGCGCTTTCGTGACTACTTACATTATCAAGGAACTTCTTGTCATGTTTCCTTTTATAGTTCCTTGATAATGTGAGTAGTCACGAAAGCTGAATTCTATTTTTCATACTATTTTCTTGCATATTTTGTTATCACCTGTTTACTGTGATCTTTGTATATATATATATCTTTCTTTCAACACGTCGGCCGTTTCCCACCGAAGCGGGGTGGCCCAAAAGGAAAAACAAAAGTTTCTCCTTTTACATTTAGTAATATATACAGGAGAAGGGGTTACTAGCCCCTTGCTCCCGGCATTTTAGTCGCCTCTTACGACATATATATATATATATATATATATATATATATATATATATATATATATATATATATATATATATAGGTAAAACTGGTTAATTAGCATGAACTCATTTAAAATTAAGTCCACTCTAAAATTTTCTATTATACGTTTAAATATATAAATATTTTTTGAATACCTTAGTATTCAGCTTTATCTAAAAAACAACATTATTGGATCTATCACCTCTGGGGAGATGCAAGGTCTGGTCATTACTGAGCTCCTTGTATGCTTTACTGAATCTTAATGGGCAGTTGGGAACCGCCGGACGGAGTAAAGTCCCATATACCATCCTTTTACATTTATTGAATGTATCGGGGAGTCAGGTCACCATGTTTTCTAGCATGCAGAAAGATTTTGCTATGTTTACGTAATTAACATCTTTAGTTGTTGGCGCAAAGCTTAATCCAATCCCTAGAGCTGCCTGTTATCCACTACTTAATTTTTTGCTAGATAAGTTTATTACAAACTCTGGATTTGCATGTGTGGTTATTACAACCTCAGATCTCAAGGCCTTTTATCCTGAGTGTAAAAGGGAGCTTGGAGCAAAGAAACACAATAGAAAAATGCTTTAAATTGTATTTTCCTTCAAGCAATTATGAATTTGTATTTTCCTTCAAGTATTTACAGTTTTGAACAACTATATACACTATATACAATAGAGTAGTGTTAGTGCACGCCACGGTAGTCAAGGCAAAAACAGAAGCCAAGAGACAGAGACAACCGTACAACAACCAGCTCAGGGTGGGAATGACGATGGTAAACATGCGAGGGAAATCCACGTCACCTTTACCATTGCCAGATCCACATTATGATTGGCTGAACCAAGGTGTTGATCTGATGATGGGGCTCCGATCATCAGATCTTTAACAAGATGGTTCGCTGGTTGGTGAGGCAGCGAATAAGGTGACATACTCTTTGCATGCAACAATGGTCCAGCTACTCTGTGCTATGAGGTTATTTAACTTTCTAGTATGCATATGTTCGGTGTTCTCTCTGACTCTTCTAAGCTCACTATAAATATAATCAAGAATAGTCTTGCCAACCTAGGGGAATCTTATTAAAGAAAATCGTCTTGGCTCTCCTCATTTCTATAAGAAGCATCTTCTTTTCATGTCGTACTAGTCCATGCTCTTGCGAGGAAATCTGCAGAAAGGAAATTTTTATATTTAGCTCCCAGACTGTCAACCAGTCAAGGATCTTTTGTTATGATCTGGTGATCATCCTGTCACTCTTGAATTTGAATTTTAGCATTTTTGTGTTATGATGTGCGAGAGCTTGTGAATTTCTTCTGAGATCAGGCGCTGAAGAATTATATAACAAAATATTATTTATGATTGATTTTATTATCCACAGTTTTGCTCCGGCATACAGAATAGTGTAAATAAATCAAAAGAGTGAGATATTGAGGTCTTCCATTACTGGAAATAATGAAAAACTACATATAATATGAACCCTCTACCAACATTTCCGTCAGTCAGCCATCGTGACTCTGTCTTTAGGTTGGCTATCCTCATTTTTTTTTTTTTTTTGGTGTGTCGTTCTGTTCTCTATCATTCTCTTGTCTGTCAATAAATAACAAAAAAAAGGCACAATACCGTGACTGGAACAATACACAAATAACCCGCAATTGAAAAAAGGAGCTTACGACGACGTTTCGGTCCGACTTGGACCATTTACAAAGTCACACTAACAGAAAGAAGGGAGAGAGGGAGGTTTATATAGGCAGCCGAGAGGGGCGGGAACAAGAGAAAGTGGTGGAGTAATGGTGGTAGTAGTAGTGGCAGTGTGTTGGCTGTCATCATGTTGCCTGCTGTCTTATGTCACTGTTATTTTGTCGTCTGTCTGGTCGTCTCATTCTGTTGTCTGCAATTTTGATGTTTATCATTGTATTGTCTCTTACTGCCTTATTTTTACAGTTTTTTTTCTTATCTGTCATCGTGTTGCTTTTATGTTTGTATTGATGTTGTCTGTAATGTTGATGACTGTAACGATGATGTATGTAATGATGTCTGTAAGGATGTCTGAAATGTAAGTAATGTCTGTAATGATGTCTGTAATGAATGGTGTCTGTAATGAGGATGAGTATAATAATGTTTGTAATGATGTCTGTTATGATGTAATGACAGCAATGATGTCTGTAATTATGTAATGTCAGTAATGATGTTTGTAATGATGTCTCTAATGTTGTCAGTAATGATGTCTGTAATGATGTCACTAATTATGTCTGTAATGATGTCAGTAATGATGTCTGTAATGTCTTGTAATAGAGTTGCTTGTAATCGCTTTGTCTGTTTTGTCTCTAGTCATATTCTCAACCATTACGTTCTGTGTCATTACGTTTTTTTACACGGACGTCTACATGGTTTGCTTAACGCACGACGCATCCGGCGTAAAATGCCTTTCGTGTTTACTGTAAAATTGGGACATGTTCGGTGCTGCCATTACAGCTGATAAATGACAGCAGTACAATTCCAATAATAAGATCAATGATCGTAGAGAAATTTCTGCATATATTGAAATATTTCCGGTATGTTGAGGCAAACACACATATGAATGTTAATTCGTGTGTTCCAGCGCTATTACTGCGAATGAGAGAAAACTATTTTTTTTTTAGATATTTGATGATAAAAATTATTTTTTCGTTTTCTGTGTTAATGAATCTATTTATTAATTTATTTATTTAACTGTTTATATCACCGGTCAGTGATCTTTCAACATGTCGGCCGTTTCCCACCGAGGCAGGGTGGCCCAAAAGAAAAAACGAAAGTTTCTCCTTTCACATTTAGTAACATATACAGGAGAAGGGGTTACTAGTCCCTTGCTCCCGGCATTTTAGTCGCCTCTTACGACACGCATGGCTTACGGAAGAAGAATTCTGTTCCACTTCCAGTCAGTGATAGTAACACCAAAATATTCTGTTGAGCCTGTTAACAGATGGTGTCCTGGACAACATCACCTGAACCATCTCTTAGGGGAATGGATACAAATCATATGAAACTTCCTTACCTTCGCGCTTGTGTGTGACTTGTTAATGGTGATCCAAGTCTGACCGAAACCTCGTCATAAGTTTGTCTCCTATGTACGGATTATTTGTGTCACGGTATTGTGATTTTTTATTCTCTTTGAAGCTTATCATAAGAGGTACCTCTACTCGTGGGAGTCTGCTCTCCCACGCTGCTTATGTAAGACTGTCTCCTACATACAACCAATTCTGTCAAGAATGTCCTCTACATTAACCACAGGAGGACCATGTAACTACCTCTGATCAACCTACATCCTGTAATAACCTTTTCCACTCAGACTGTCCCCTGCAATAACCACCGCTGACTAGACAGCTCTTGTAACAATCACAGCAACACAGAACACTCGAGAAGCTATTTAGTATATTTACTGTATCAGATTTAGGAAGAGCTTCATTAGATTTAGTTAATACAGTTTCATTGGACTTAAAAAAAAAAACTTCTGCCCCACACAGTACATGAGGGGGACATAACCTCTGATCTTGTGTTAAAATAGTTCCTTTTACATCATTTTCTTGGGTGGTTTTCAAGGTTTCAATGACTATTTTTTTGGAAAATTATTTCAAAGTCTTATACTATATACCTCCCTTTCGTTTATTATTCTTTTTGTTATAGAACACCTGTTTTCATTATAAGTGTAGCGAGTTATTTTTTGGACATTAATGCCAATCACTATTCTTTCTCACAGACGTGTTTTTATTATAGATCTAAATATAATGACACATGAGTTAATACCTTAATCGTTGTTAAATACTCTCTGAAAGTCATTGTTGTTGAGTTTACTGATAAAGTTATTCTCTGATGTCTCATTATGGAACCTGAATGATGTTCTTGTAGCTATGTGAGGCAAATTTGGTATATTGATGACAAGGAATGTTGGGTAGTGATTTATGTGTGTTGTCAGTGATAATGGTCAAGTGAACATGAAGTTGTCTTAGTAATTTTTGAACACAAATAAAATCAATGTTTTTTCTTAAAAAAACACACAACTGCCATCATTTGATGGAAATAAACATTATTTAATTGCCAAGTTATCTTTTTTTTGGGTTTAAAATATTCCCGAAACAACTATACGTCTTAGTGTAAGAAATATGTTTAGTTTTATATATACTGAGCCAAGCATAATATTTAATGCCTGTCATCAACAAAGCTACGAAGGATCCAAGATTCTTATAGCTTGAGTAACACTATCAGATCTCAAAGTTTTAATGTTACATAGGTTAAAGAGTTACCCACTAACTACTACAATATACTTCCTTAGCGCCAGCACAGCGGATGAGTCGTGTAAAATAAACCTTGAGAATGTCGAGAATTAACTGAAGCTCGGGAGAGAATTGAGCAGCTCAGGAACTCAGAAAGTGTAGCTGGTTAGCAGCATCCAGAAACAAACACGCTGGTTAGCAGCATCCAGAAACAAACACGCTGGTTAGCAGCATCCAGAAACAAACACGCTGGTTAGCAGCATCCAGAAACAAACACGCTGGTTAGCAGCATCCAGAAACAAACACGCTGGTTAGCAGCATCCAGAAACAAACACGCTGGTTAGCAGCATCCAGAAACAAACACGCTGGTTAGCAGCATCCAGAAACAAACACGCTGGTTTGCAGCATCCAGAAACAAACACGCTGGTTTGCAGCATCCAGAAACAAACACGCTGGTTTGCAGCATCCAGAAACAAACACGCTGGTTTGCAGCATCCAGAAACAAACACGCTGGTTTGCAGCATCCAGAAACAAACACGCTGGTTTGCAGCATCCAGAAACAAACACGCTGGTTTGCAGCATCCAGAAACAAACACGCTGGTTAGCAGCATCCAGAAACAAACACGCTGGTTTGCAGCATCCAGAAACAAACACGCTGGTTTGCAGCATCCAGAAACAAACACGCTGGTTTGCAGCATCCAGAAACAAACACGCTGGTTTGCAGCATCCAGAAACAAACACGCTGGTTTGCAACATCCAGAAACAAACACGCTGGTTTGCAACATCCAGAAGCAAACACGCTGGTTTGCAACATCCAGAAGCAAACACGCTGGTTTGCAACATCCAGAAACAAACACGCTGGTTTTCATGTTATCACAAACACGATAACACAAACCGGGATATGAATGTCAGTAGCGTAACTAACTAAAGAAGGTAATCCACTAGGGCGGTGGAGAGAAAATATGATAGTTATTCCATCTGTGGCAAACGTAGTCAGTATATATCCGAGGTTCTCTCTCCTCTTCAGGAGGGAGCAAAACATTGCACAACACTGGGGGGACATTTATTCTCCTCATACAAACACATTAACTTCCGAAAATGAGTAGATGTTGATGTTCCTCATCCTCGATTTGAGAATTTTGGTATTTTCGCTATTAATGTATATATGTATGTTGTTTCTGATAAATTTCAGGTATTATAATAACGTAGGTTTTTTGTATTCAGTGTTTTTTTTTTATCAAAATTAAAAAAAAATGTTTTAATTTCGGTAGTTGGAAACTGTTCATTAATTAAGTTTAAAAATGGAGAGATATTGCTCAAGTTCTGAACTGTAAGTTTAGGTGTTCAGTTAAAGAGGTTTATAATTAAGTTTTATGTTTAATATAATTGCAAGTTATTCAGACATTTATTTTTGTAATTGATTTCCGATTATGTCTTCATTAGATTATTTAATATGTAGACACATTTACGAATCAGATATTTTATTTTGTTCAGAGAAATTAAGCTATATAATAGTTGATCTTAATTTTAATAAACAAAATATTGGAAAAGTATCGGTATCGGCTGATAATTGGATATCGGTACCGGCAAGCAATTTGGTATCGTCCCATCCCAAATTAAAACTGTCATTCAAATTCAACTATTTTTTCCATCTTGTGTTGTCACAATGACAGAGGATTTAATAATATTTTAGCATCCAGAGTAGTTTATTATAGATATTTTTTCTTAAATATTGCTTTCATACTTTTCGATTACTAAATCCCCTATTTAGGCCTATTAGGAAAATAGGTATTTGTCATAACGACCCTGTAATAAGAACATAATAAAGGAGGGACACTGCAGCAGACCTACTGGCTCCTACCTACTTGGCAGGTCTTCGTCAAATACAAACCTACTAACCAAAATTTTCATCCACCCATTATCAATGTTAATCAAGGAATATGTACTGATTACCGTATTAACTATATTACCGTATTAACTATATTACCGTATTAACTATATTACCGTATTAACTATATTACCGTATTAACTATATTACCGTATTAACTATATTACCGTATTAACTATATTACCGTATTAACTATATTACCGTATTAACTATATTACCGTATTAACCTATATTTGAAGCTAGCCAAGGTTTTCACATCAATAACACTACTAGGTAGACTGTTCAACCACTCATCGACTACTCTATTTCCAAACTAATACATTCCTATATCATTCGTAAATCTAAATTTATCCAATTTGAACCCATTTTTCGGGTTCTTGAAGGGATTAATTCACAGCCTTATTTATGTCCATCTGCTTATACACTTCAGTCATGCCTTTCCCCTCATTCTACGTCTTACAAATAAGACGTAGACGCAGTGTCAGGAATACAGCGACCTAATCATGGAGTGCTATTAGACTCACTTATACAAACTTGATATGGGGGACTGTGGCAACGCTCTTTGCTAGTTTGTTCAGGTTAGAACCTATCTACTGCACGGCTATTATTAAGTCTGCATATCCGCTGTACATCACTAGTCTAGAATGATTTACACAACAGTCCTTCCAACTATTTTATCATTAGGGAGGAAACTAATTCCTTGACGCGTTGCGCATCACCCTGCGATACTAGGCGTAAAATAGACGTTATCGTCGGTTAAATAAACGCAAATATACGTCAGCCTAATTAAACATTGCCCAATCTAACGTTACATAATCAACCCTTTCCGAAAATTATATTTATAATATTTATGTTAAAACGCGTAGAAATGAGCGAAAATCAGTTCGACGTAGTTATGATAAGAGAATATATAATAATTATTGGTGTCCACTTGATCTTGTAATATATACTTTGCGCTTCTTATATATTTTTATGAATTTTTAATTATAACTTATTTATTAGATTTTATATATTATTACTAGAGTTTTCTGTAGTTGGATTTGTTTATATACTACAAATTCAAATATTTATTTTTTTGCATAGTATACAATGAGTAGTTTACATCTAGTAAAATAGTGTTAATCACAATGAAAGTCATTAGCTTGGATGAGCATAAAATGCTGATGATATTATACACTTCTACGAAACTGGAAGTAAATCAAGAGACTATAAACCTTCACTTGTGAGGGAACAACAAGTGCATGAAGGTGTACATATTTGTGTGAGTGCGTGCATGACTGAGGTGTGGGTCGTGTGGGTGTTTGAAGGAATTGTAAGAGAGGAATGCAGACACCAGCGCCTCCTACCTGCCTCTTGCCACGCTACTCTGGTGGAGTGGGAGGGTGTGGTTGTGATACCCAGTTCTCTGACGGTCGTATAATTAATATGTTGTCTCTTATTTTTACAGCTGTTACCTGTATTGTTTTGTGGAAAATTAATTTTGATTGTAACGTTAGACTTTGATCATTTCCCTCACCTTTCTTTTAAAGGTCTTGACTCACTCGAGTGAAGCACTGTGTCATCTTGGTAACCTCTCTTCTCTTCCCCTTTCCTATTTGTTTCCCTTTTTTCTTACTTTGTTTTCCTTCTGTCTAAGGTTGTTCTGGCCTTCAGATTTACCCCCTTGTGTTTTTGGTTCTACCCCTTGTGGGCTCTTAGCTCTCCAGCAGTGCCCATTATTGTCCTTTGTCTGACCCCACTTCTACTACTACTACTACTACTACCATTCCTGCTACTTTTGCTACTTCTGCCTCCCTTCATACTTCACACCCCTTTCTATCTCTTGTTCCACTAAAATTACTTTCCCTACTTTCTGCTACCACTTCTACTTCAACTACCAGCCTTACTACTACCACTTCCTTTCCTTCTTCTCTTGGCCTCGTCCCTGTCCAGGTCGCTTATATATATACTGGCTCCCCCACAATACCGTGACTGTTCTAGTCACGGTATTGTGCTTTTATCATCTTCACCGTGTGTGCGTCTCTTCACTAGTCCGTGTGTTGTAACTGGGACTACGAGGGATCAGATGTATTACAGATTGTCAGTAAGTCGTCGATTTAATGCTGCTCTATCTTTACCTTCATCTGTGGAAAGGTTGCCATTTGTGTGGGCCTGGGTGGGCCTGGGTGGGCCTGGGTGATTTATCTAGCTGTTTCTGAAATCACTCGTCACCTCCAAGGCAACCCACCTGCCTGCTTCATCAACTACTCCACACCGTGAAGAATTAAACACATGTACACCATCCGGGTATCATTATTTGTTGACATTTTGCCATGCAGTGACTTTATCAATACAAATTCAAAGACATGTGTCTAATTATTCATCTTGTCCTTATTATATACCGTTCAAGTACTACTCCACACCGTGTTGATTGCCATGCATCTCTCATTATTGGTTCATCCCTCTCATTCTACTGATGTCTGTTTACACTGTGTCTGGTGCTGATCATCTGTTACTTCTACGAAAGTTATTCATTGCGGATCAGAGCTTTACCAGCATCATCAACACCGGAATCATATCTATTGTTTCTCTTGTACATTTGTCTATCTTAGCTTTGATTGATTTTCCTAATTAGTTTCTCTTTTCTATTGTTTTGATTAGGCAAATAGTGACTTCTTCGTGTGTTTATTATTAAGAAAATTACCTAAATTTTGTGTAAATTTTAATTTCTCGAGTGTTTATATTTTCTTATTTTTCAAATGATTTTTTACTCTATACTTTTCCTAAGAATTTCCACTGTCTCTACGAAATATTGATGAGGATCTAGTCAAAAAATTCACATCATTCCTTCAATTATTTCCATCGTACGAGTCCACTAGTTCTTAAATGTTTACTGCTCATTGTTTTTTTTAAAACCAGGTTTTCCCATCACCTAAGTGATAATGGTTTCTCATGATGTGAGTTATCTCTTGGGATTGATCCCGTGGAGAAAATCGGCTTTAAAGAAAATTACACAAAGCGAATTATCCTATCACGCGACGTAAATTGAGTAATTAGGATCACAGCGGAGGTGAGATGGGAATGTTGTGGAACACGACCAGAGGAGAGATTGCTCCAGTGATTAATAGAATCTGTGGTTAGATTACGTAATAATAAGTAGGGAGAACGATCAGGGATAAAGGTGTGAAGAGAATAAGAGTGGAAGTGAGTAATGAAGAAAGAGAACATGAATGTAAGAGTTGTGAATTTGATGCTGTTAAATGAAAAAAATAGGAATATTGAGCAAAGCATTGCGAGTAATTAGGAGACAGAGAGGGAGACTAGGAAACTGTCACATCTACCTTGGCATTGAGAACAGGAAGCTAACATACACAGCATGGATCATTGAGGGGAACTGACATTTGTTGTAGGAGAAGGAATACCGGTTAATGATCCAAATCATGATCCCCCACCAGCCAGGTGTCAGTCCATGAGTGGAGACTGACAACCTGTAAGACAGGGGCTTGGTGCTCATATCACTGTCCATCAAAGTCACTAAAGGCCGGCTCATACGAAATGGCCCAGAGTAACTTAAAAAAAAGTCTCTCTAAAACATTTATGGATAAAAGATAATGAATAAAGAAAATATCTGGACTATTTTTTACTTAATCAAATAGGTCTTAATGTGCCTATTTTCTAAGAGTACGAGCGGTATTTTCAGTTATAATTAATATTATATTTAGGTTTTTTGAACGTGCCATATAACTGAAAAAATTTGCTTTCAAGCTTTCGTTAAATTGGGGTCTTAGTGTGTATGAATATTTTAAGTGTAGCGAGTACAAGAGACATAAGGAGTGTCATCAGTGGCTTTGTAGCTCATGTTTTGAATGAATTATAAATTCCTCTTCTGGGATACTTATGATAAATTAGACACATGTGCAACACTTGGGTATCTTTATTGAGGAAACGTTTCGCCACACAGTGGCATCATCAGTCCATAAAAAAGAGAATGGTGAAGAACAGGAGGAGTTTGAGGTAATCAGTCGCTCAGCCTGGAGTCGATGTGATCAGCATATGCACGAAAAAGTGGCTTATATACTGTAGACAGGTGAGATGCAGCAGTCGTAGGTGGTGTCAAAATTGACAAATCCAAATGTGGAAGTAGGTTATGCCTAATGGTTAGGCAAGGGAACAATTCCCTGTATTAAGACACCAAGATGTTTCCTGAATTACCTTCCTCTTTTTTTTCATTTCGTTTTTCTTCCTCCAACTTTTCGTTTTTATTTCGCTCATAAGTCGTGAAAACCTCATCCGATCTGCTTCAGATTTATAATGTTAGTGTAGGTAATTAAGGTCGGGTCTTGTGCAGTTGCTCTCTGGTCAAAGTTAATGAATTAGACATGTGTGTAATCAGTCCCTCAGGCTGGGTTGAGGGACTGATAGTCTCATCTACTGACTGCTGTATATATTTCTACTGTCTTCATATTATACCTCTGTTATGTATTGGTAAAGCACTGGATGGTGAAACGTCTACAAGATGTTGCACATGTGTCAAGTTCATCCTCTTGACTGTACTGAATATCTCTGATATACAACATTGTACAAGTTGGTGAACCCATTACCCAGCACCCTGGAATAACTTACAAAACCCTCATTGGCGTAGCTTTAAATATTAAACAAAAGTACCTCTTAATTCGACGGTGGTGGAAAGTGAATTTCAAGTGTGCACATTCGGATATTCCATTGTATATGTAAAGTATCAGCTTTTGTCTCCTGCCCTTTCCATTATCATTTCCATCGGCACTGAGGCAGATAATAGTCTTGTTCCTGACAATAACTGACATGATATTAACCAACCTGTTGACTATGTCACCAAAATCAGTTCCTGGGAAACGCGCACTCTGTCTTACCTTCCTATCTCTGTTTCACTAAACATGGTCTCTATATTTTTAGTTGTAAGTCACCGACCAAAAGGATATTCTTACCTTTTTCAGCAGAAGAGTTTATGATATCTTTGTCCTCACTGACCATTGAAGTACATTCGTCCTGGAGAACATAAAAGCGATTTCAGACTTTCAAATCTTCTCCTTTAACTTTCCTCACTTTGATGTTTCCTTCACTTCAGTTTCTTATTTTCCTCCTTTAAAAGTAGAACGTCCTCCTTCATTACCTTGAACTCTGACTATAAAACACTTCAGAAGCGAGCTATGGTACTGCTGTAATACTCAACAATAATTCCCCAAGACAACTCATGACAGGAAGCAATATGTCGTGACCACTGACCTCAGTCAACTGACCTCATATCAGTATATTGTACAGTGGGTATATTTGCTAATGTTTTCTTGAAATTTAATCACGAGTTGTCAGTACACCTGGGTATAACCTGGGTGTACTGAGTGAACCCAAATGTTCTCATTACACCAAGGTATTCTCAGTACACCAAGGTGTTGTCAGTACACTCGGGTGTTCTCAGCACACCCAAGTGTTCGCAGTACACCCTGGAGTTTTTAGTACACCCAGATGTTCTCAGTACTCGCAGGAGTTGTCAGTACACACAGGTGTTGTCATTCAACCCAGGTGTTGTTCAGTACTCCAATGTTTCGTCAGTACATCATTCTGTTGTTTTGTTGGTACACACAGATGTTGTCTTGTCAGATCGAGCAAGTGTAGTCTTGTGGTACACCCAGGTGTTGTCTTTTCAGTACACGCATGTGTTTTCTTAGAACGCGCCGTTATTTTCTTGCTTCGCCCAGATGTTTTCTTTTAAATCAAATTCTCTTTGTATTTACACCCAGGATTCCATATATGTAAACAAAGGCATTTTTGTAGCTGAGCCTAGTGTTGTCTTGCCTGTATGTTTTGTCTTGGAAGCAAAACCCGGTATTATCTTAAAAATACAACCCACTGTTTTTATTTCCCTCAGGTGTGCATTTTCAGGGCTTCCAAGTGGTTTCTTGTTAGTACATCTGGAAGTTACTCAGTACATATACACGTTTTTCTGATAGTACTATCAGGTACTGTCTTGCTGTACACCCAAGTCCAGTCTGAAAATTGTGCTCAGATAATGAGTCATATTAATATTTGTCTCGGTGAACTGACTGTAACTATGAAACAAGTATACTTAAATTCATAGCCTCATATCTTTCAAACATAATTAATGTTTTTTTCATAAATTACCAATAACGAAAAGGCCTGCAAAACCAATACAATATGCAGCTACCAATGATATTCTGAAAAACGTAAATGCATATATGAAATACAGATATTTTTATATGAAAACACACTGCAATAAATAAACAAGAAGATGTGAATACTGAGTCAAGGCTCAGTATTGCGAATGTTTACATGAGGGAAAATACAAGACGCAGCCGGAAATCCAGTGTCGACACCATGAATATTTGCTCCACCACAGCCGCAGGAATATCGTTTTTCGATATGAGAGAGTTTCCAAGCATCCGTCAAGAGGCTCAACTTCTTTACTGTGTGGAAGCTTTAATACTGTGTAATACTGTATGTAAAGAGGCTATAGTAGGAAGAGGAGGGAAGAATAACACATGCATTTTTAATACTTTTCTCAGTAATTAGTTGTATGACGCAGTAAGCAAAACATTTGTGATGTGAAAAAAGTTGTATGTTAAAGTTACGTTGGTAGCGAGTAATGTTTTTAGTGTTGTAATCCACTACTTTCTGTAGTTTACCTCACGATTCTTTCATCTATATATTCTGGTTACTATGGCATAAATATTTTTTTGGGCATCAGATTATCTGAGTATTCAAGTGATATACTATGAAGATTGACAGTTTTTTCAAACATTAGAGAAAATGGGTATGCACTGCCAATGGGTAAGTTTACAAGGACATTTATGTACATTTCGAATTTGTAAAGACATGCAACGAGAATAATACTGAGTGTATTTAGAGCATATTGCAGTGTTGGGTAGGAGTATTATCATGTGCCACAATAAACTACTCGTGTTAATGAATGGTCATTACCTACACACAAGTAATGAGCACTCTATCCGATATGTGTAGTTTATATTAATGCTTATCTATTCCCGTTTCTTCTATGGGTATATGTTATCCTAAATTTATACTCACTGTATTTAGTCTCTCAGCACTGCAGTATTTTTTAGTTTATCGCGTCTCTCTTAACCAAATTCTCTGATGTGATATCATGGAGTGTTTGGCAATTCCTGGACAAGTAATTTAGTCAAGTGCTTCCTCTAGTCGGGTCTCTTGTCCCCTAATGGCCTGTCTGAGCAAATGAAATTGTCTGGATTAAAGCATATAAGTGCTTCTTACAGCTTAAGACACCATTTAAAAATACGTTTTAGTCCAGTGACTCCGAACGACAGGAAAACAAAAAGTAGCCAACAGCTCTATTCAGGGTCATTCTAGAGATAATGTCTGCCTAGTTTGCATGACCACATCCTCAGAGACCTCACCTGGGAGAGATATCTATAGAACACACTCAGCAGTGAAGCAGGAGTATGCACCATTCAATGTGGCGGATGGAACCAGATCTACACAGGAGGAACTGTGAGGAATCTTTCCACACATACACAAGAACACAAAAATTCTTGTAACGGAGATTACACCAGAAACATTAGTATTATACTCAGGTCCAAAGAGGCCTTTTCATGCTTTGGAACAATGTAGAAATGATTTACAAAGAACCTGACAGGAACACGTGCCGTAGAACAAGGATCAGCCAATTACTACATCTATACATCTCTAGGTCACATAATACTGCTACATGATGCTTCTCGGCCGTCATGTGACACGGAAATTAGGTGATCTCTCTTCCTCACCTCACCCTCACTGATGATTTACGTTCTCCACTACATAAATTTTGCTTTCTCTTATATCATTTGGAGTGATCATGGTTCCAGGATTGGAAAGTATATTTTCATTAATACTGTCAGTATCGTCATATCTGCCATCATTTTAACCAATCTAGTCTGCTTTATTACCCAGGCTTTTCTTGGCTTCTAGCAGCCGATATGATATATATATATATATATATATATATATATATATATATATATATATATATATATATATATATTCTGCCGGGTTCCTAGGAATCTCCACGACAGAGCCAACGCCGTGGAATCCGTCCACGAGGCATCTGCCAGATGTGCCACAGGGTATGTGCACTCAATCCCTCAACTTGCAACATCCGTGCACACAGTGGATGTCAAGGCTCCAGGAGGGCTCCAAATGGGAACAACCAACAGCCACTCCCAGCAGACAGAGCTGACAGCTACCCAGACTTCACCTCTACAGAAGACCTAAAATCTGCAATCAAATTAACATCCACCAGGACGCTGACACATTCCCAAAGCAGCTCGCCATCAAGCTGCTAGAAGATATATATATATATATATATATATATATATATATATATATATATATATATATATATATGCAGAACCACTGTGAAAAACAGCGAAATTCCGAGCTCTCGGAATTTCGCTATTTTTTCACAGTGGTTCTGCATATTCGACTCAGCAGGAGTCGAACCCACTACAGGGAGACTGATAAGACTCCTAAAGTGACGCTCTTATCCACTCAGTAACAAATGCCCCAGGAAAGCAAACCCTCTTTCTCCTACTTCTATCTTTCAAGCAGAAGGCTCTATCCATGTACCTAATCTGACTATCCCCAACAAGAACAATGTTCTTATCTTCCTTGGTGTCATTCGTCGTGATGTTCCCAGTAATCGACTCACATTCATCGGGTAACACAGAGAATCGGTTCGATGTTTCCACAACAGTTTCCTGGATCTTCGTTGATTCTACCTCTCCATCCGTCCTCTTGATCCTTAACTTTGTCCCATGCGTTCCAGCCACTGTCCAGGTTTCTTTCTTGGCTTGAGGATTCTCAACAGGAGGATTACTACGAATCCTCTTGTTTTCCACAGTCAGTCGCTGTATCTCAAGCTTAGCTACCCTCAGTTCTTCCTTCAGCTGCTGGTAGAGTAGCTCAAGAGAGGACATCTTCTTCAGATTCACAGAGAGCACACAAGACACGTCTTCACAGAGCTAAGTACAGTTATGCACCCTATGTAGATAACCCATTATTGAGATCAATCTTCAATAAGGTACCAAATCCGTTAATGGAAGAACACCAGTGTGAATGGCATCATGGCGCTACCTGTGATCGTATTTGCTTGGACATACTCCTTTCTCTGCAACATTGCAGAAAATATAAATGTCACAAGAAGTGCCAGGTTCCTAGGAATCTCCACGACAGAGCCAATGCCGTGGAATCCGTCCACGAGGCATCTGCCAGATGTGCCACAGGGTATGTGCACTCAATCCCTCAACTTGCAACATCTGTGCACACAGTGGATGTCAAATGGGAACAACCAACAGCCACTCCCAGCAGACAGAGCTGACAGCTACCCAGACTTCACCTCTACAGAAGACCTAAAATCTGCAATCAAATTAACATCCACCAGGACGCTGACACATTCCCAAAGCAGCTCGCCATCAAGCTACTAGCAAATTCGCCGTCCTCTTGAAAAAAGTTAACGATGCTCCTGCAAACAACGGATCCTGGCACAAACTACTGCTATTTGGCAATACCTGTCTGGCTGTCGCACCAAGGAGAGACAAGTCACTAGCAACATATGCTATTAGGGCAATAAATGCATTCCCTAGAGATGACAACCTCGTCAGTCTCCCCCCTAGGGCGACAAACACCCGCCGGGCAAATGCCAACAACAGGACACCTGACGACTCAAAAATCAGATCCCAAATTTGCAAAAAAATAGAAGAGGGTAATACTATTTGAGCACTGAGGCTTATAATCAGTAAGGATACCATCGCTCCTAAGGACGTCAGTACGGCACAAGCCCTGATGGGCAAACGTTCACCCAGGGCTCCCAGACCAACATTGACCTCCCTGACATTGCAGCAGGTGAAGAACATTTAACCTTACATGATGCTGATGTGTATAAAGCTGCTATGTCATTTCCACAGGGCTCAGCTGGAGGTTTCACCGGTTTAAGGCCCCAACACTTAAAACAAATGGTCAATTCAGCACTCGGTGATGTTTCAGAGAGGTTGCTGTTGGAACTCTCCCAAATTTTCCAATTTGTGCCTGGCTGGCAGTGTCCCAGAGGCCATTAGACCCCTTTTCTTTGGTGCCTCACTGTGTGCCCTCCGGAAAAAGGATGGAGGGATCAGGCCCACTGCAGTGGGCAACACCCTTCGGCGCCTAGTTGCCAAGGCTGCAGTAAGAATGGTGAGTCAAGATGCTGCCTCAATGTTGAAACCAACTCAGCTCGGTTTTGGTGTTCAACAAGGCTGTGAAGCAGCTGCCCACGCAGCACGAGCATACATCAACATGTCCGATGAAAAAAGCTTTCATCAAATTGGACTTTGCCAACGTTTTCAGCTTAGTCTGAAGGGATGCTGCTCTCCAAGCAGTTACTAGACACTTCCCTAGCCTCTATCCCTTCATAAAATCGTGTTATAGTGTTACTTCTAAACTATTGTTTGGGGAGCAAGAAATCGACTCGTTTGAGGGTGTGCAACAGGGAGAGCCTCTCGCCCCCTTTTCTATTCTGTCTGATCATCAAGGAAGTCACAGAAGCGATCTCAAGTGAGCTTAATATCTGGTTCCTCGATGATGGTACCCTAGCTGGCACTACAGAATCTCTCCTAGAGGACATCAAAAAAATTAGACATGGGAGAGAGCCTGGGCCTATCTTTAAACCCCACCAAATGTGAAATAGTTTCAATCAATCAACAGATGATCCAGAATATTAGTGCTGTTTTATCAGGAGCACGAGCCATTGATCCAGCCAACAGCATTCTCCTTGGTTGTTTTCTTGGGCCCAATGCCCTCGATCTGATCCTAGAAAAGAAAATCTAAGACCTCAGGACGATGGAAGGCAGGATGAAAGACATCGATATACATGATGCCTTCTACCTACTCACCAGGTGCCTGTCAATCCCAAAACTTACATACTTCCTGAGATGCTCCCCAGCCTTCAGCAGTCCAAAACTCAAGGAATATGACTCTCTCCTCAAGACCATGCTAGAGAGAGTATTGAATCTTTCCCTCGAAGATGGACAGTGGTTGCAAGCCTCACTTTCAGTCAGGCTTGGGGGGCTGGGAGTACACAAATCCTCCCAGATTGCCCTACCAGCTTTCCTATCCTCTTCCATAGCATCAAATGAGTTTATAAAACAAATTCTTCCGGACAACCTCAGTGATTCAGCAAGAATACAGGACCCTAGCTACGCCAGTGCCATCACTGAACGGGAGACTTGCTGCTCCAGCACCAAAACCTAGCGCAGCACTGGTCTACAAACAGTTAAGTTGGGATGGCCCCATCGCTGAAAAGGTGCTTGGCAACATGCTTAGGGCTGTAACATCAGACAGGGAGACTGCCCGTTTCCAAGCTGTAAGTGCTCATCACTCCGGGGACTTCCTCCAAACAGTTCCCATTTTGGCAATAGGAAGACGCCTCGACCCTAAGACCCTCCGTATGGCAGTGGCTCTGCGCCTTGCTGCCCCAATTCACACGGAATATACGCGTATTTGCGGCGATGCGCAAGCCGATTAATATGGTCTACATTGTTTTAACTGTTCCAAAACCAAGGGCTGGCATGCAAGACACAATGAAGTCAACGACATCATAAAGAGAACCTTTGCTACAGCTGGATGCCCAGCCGAGAGAGAGCCCTGATCACTAGCACTGGCACTGGCACTGAAGAACTATGAATTCCACTCATATTATTTTTTTGAGGCAAGTGTTGTCTATTGCTTGCTGTTGATACTAGAATTGGTGACTACTGCCAAAACTTCCCGTACATGAGAGGCTGTCACTCTTTTTTTTTTTTTTTTTTTTTTTTACCCAACATGGCTGTGGCAGCGCGTTGGATATGTTCATACGTTGCCACTTGTTCAGTCCCCATCCTGTTCATTAAGATTTTTACTTGAAAACACACACACACACAAATATTAATTATGCCCTATGTGTATAATCCATCGTTTGTTTATATGTAAAACACAACGAATGAATATATAATGTCCTGAGTATATAGAACAAGGAGATAACATATATGACTGTCAATGATAGCCGCTTCACTAACATTATATATGCACACATTCTGTATTAATTTTTTTTACAGATCATTCATTACGCATTTTCTGACAATAGTTCCACGAATTCTACATTTGATATTCGTAATATTATATAGTGTGTGTTCATTTATTTGCATAAATTTGACTCAGTGCTTAATGGAATACATAATGTCACAAGCCAGAATTGGTGTTGTAGTAATGGTTAATGGGTGGTAGAGGGTAGGGTGGTGGTAGCAGCTGTAGTGGTGGTGCTAGAGGCTGTGGTGGTGGTAGCAGCTGTAGTGGTGGTGCTAGAGACTGTGGTGGTGGTGGTGTTGGTAGAGGCTATAGTGATGGTGGTAGTGGTGGTTGTGGTTAAGAGTTTCGTGGGTATCATAGTAGTTAGTGGGAGGGGTAGTTAGTGGTGGGGTTAGTGGTGTTTGAGTGAACGTATCCAACAACGAACGACTAGCTGGCACAAGTTTTCTAATTCTTTCTTCCAGCCCATCCAGCTACAAATAGTTCCCCTATATTTGGAAAGAGAAACTGAGGTGATTTTCTTGCTTTTAAGAGTTAAGCGCCAGAACACATTGTTAATCATCATCTCATTGAATGACACAATTTGAAATCGCAAAGAAGACTGTACCCTCGCCTGCATCACCTGTGTCTAACTCTAGCATCTTCCTGCAGCTCTGCACATCATTATCTTCGCTGCAAATGACGTGAGTGATGTAGTTTGTTGAAGAGCGTGGGAAGTTTGCCTTTTGTCGCTTCACCTATCGTCCTTGTTACACACTCGCTGCTCCATCGTTCAGGCCATTCCACAGGACCTCCGGGTCACTATCTGGCGAAGTCCCGGGCCGGGAACTGCACCGGCAAACCTACAAGAAGTCTACAGGGCCCAAACGCTCGATGAAGCCTCTGTTCGCTGCGTAAGATGCCACACAAAATAGGTCAGAAGATTTAGCTTGGGACCTGGGTTGACTTGGAGTGCCAGTACAACACAACCTCAGCAAAACGTCAAATATCAGTAAGTTTGATCAATGCTCTGTGAACAGTGTTATACAGTTACAAGATGTATGTTTTGACTCACCAACGAAATCATACTCTACCAAAACAGTCTAATTAACGAACATACACAAGAGCCATGCTTCCAGGACCAGGAGCATGTGGAGAGAGCCATGCTCCCTGGACCAGGAGCAGGTGGAGAGAGCCATGCTCCCTGGACCAGGAGCAGGTGGAGAGAGCCATGCTCCCTGGACCAGGAGCAGGTGGAAAGAGCCATGCTCCCTGGACCAGGAGCAGGTGGAGAGTCATGCTCCCGGGACCAGGAGCAGGTGGAGAGGGCCATGCTCCCTGGACCAGGAGCAGGTGGAGAGAGCCATGGTTCCTTGTCTGACAGGTATGATGAAAAGGATTTTCAAAAACCATTTTCATCACACTCAATAACTACATTTATTTAGTTACTGAGAAATCGACTTTCCCATGGAATGTTCCTCTCATCTTACTGCCAAAGTATGATTGTACATGGCTTCCTTTGATTAAATATTGGAAATGAAATGTAAAAATGATCATTGAAAGTTTTCTTTAGCTTATACTGAATGATGCAGACGATCAGGAAACAATTTCGATCCTTGAATAACTTCAAGGATTCTGATTAGTTCCACTTGAAGAACAAGGTAAGGAACTGACATCATGCTCAACCCCCATACGTACATTTCTAGTTATGCCATATGCCTTTCAGATTACGGTCTAGCCCAGTTATGTTTTCTAGACATATAATAATATTCAATAGAAACTTTAGTAATATTCTCAGGGTATACCTGGACAATTTGAAAGCGTTTTCTCTAGCCATAACATCACATGTCATAAATTACCAGAAGGTACTAAATAGATTAGCCAACACTAAACTCAAAGTCAAGTTAGCTAAGGTTCAGTTCTTGGAAATGAGAGTAATTCTAGACTATGTAGTGATCCAAAATAATTATAACAAATGAGTCCAAATTTGCTGTCATTCAGAAAGTTTCCCGACCCATTACTAAAAATTTACTTCATTCCTTCAGTGATATAGATGGATCTTAATAACAGTTAATTCAAAACTACTACACTATTGTTTCTTAGCTTACTCGTATACTTATATATTCCACTTTGTCCGAAATTACTGTCAAGAGCATTGCAAGTTCTCAAGGACAAATTAATGTAATTGGTGAGGAACAACCAGTAGTCCATAATGGATGAGTATTTACCGAAGATCAAAAAAATTACTTGGTCACTCAAGCTGACCCATTAAGATTTTTGCTAATCAACTGCATTTATATTCCTTAGCTGCTAATGAAGAGTTTTGAGGATTGCATGCTAGATGGTCACTAACATTAGATGAATAAGTGTAGATGTTGATACTATATTGAAGCTTTTCAGTTTTGCCTTCACTGATACTTACCTTTAGCTTAGATTAGTGATTTCCAAAGGTGGCAGTACCATGCCCTGGGGACGTTGGAAAGATCCAGGAGGGAGGCATTGAGGACAAACAGGAAGGCAGGGGGGAGGCAGGATGGCATCAGAACCAAGGGAGTTTGTTTTACAAAATCTATATGACAAGTTATATGCAAGTTATATTCAGTCTTGTACATTTTAAGGTACAATGCAATAGGGATATGATTGATGGAGGGACATCAATGGGTGTGAAAGTCTTACTGTGCTAAGGCTGTGATTTGTAGTTCTTAAATATTTTATGTTTAGTTTAACATTCAATTGTGCCCCCTGAGTGGGGCCCTATGTATAAATTGTGTATTTGATGTATATTATCTTTAACATAATTTTATATTGCTGATATTTTCAATATTAGCTAAATTGAAAATTTATTGCTTTATATTATTATTTGACTTAGCTTATGTCATTAGGTAGCATGTAACATTTACACTTCACTGTGCTCACTGTTCAAGAGTTGTGAGTGGCTGTCCTCATTGGCAAACTACCTTGTTAACTACCACTCGCTTGTTAGTGTCAGGCGCCCTGGAGTAGCCGGGACAGTCACATGATCGCACCTGAGATGGGAGACTGTCCTCCCTTGATCGCTCTCTCCTCAGCTGGTTACTGCTAGACCAGCACCTCTCTCTCTCCAGAGATCTCTCTCATCTATGTTCATTATTTAGACTCTGTTTTGGTAGAGTCTGATTTCGGTGGCGAGTAGAAACATACTTCTCATAACTCTGTTCACAGAGCATTCATAGTTCAGACTTTGTGATTTTTTACGTTTTACTGAGATGTCGTACTGACACTCTAAGTTAACCCAGGTCCAAAGATAAAGCTTCTGACCTATTTTGTTTGGTATCTGCGCACTGTCGCAGTTGGGGATTTGGTTATGCTGAACTTAGATTCAGTATTAAGGGAGTTTCATGCCTTTTATGGAGGATCTGCTGATGGTCCCCAGTTAGGGTCGGTATTTTGTCTCCTTGTTCCTGACGCTGTGCTGCTGCTTCTTGTTGTTCGGCGAATCGTTCGCCTTATTGATCAAGCAAGCTGTTCTGATTGTCTGGTCGGTCAAGAAGATAGATAATTTAAGACGTTTAGTCAGTCACTGTTTAAGTCGAGTCGAGTCTTACTGAGACACAATGAACGACTTGGAGCACACACATTCTTGAATATACTAGTATTATTTTTATAATTGATGGCAACGTTCCAGACGGTACTTAAGCCATACTCAGATAAATTGTGCCTTCAGCACCATATTACTACGAGAGATGTGCAGGAGCTTATATCCTAATTTATATCAAATTCATTTACTTTGATTTTGTCCACCTAGACAACTTTGTTAATAAACATCTCAATTTGTATTTCTTTAGTTAGTATCCTATCAGTTGCAATCATAAAGTACTATTAAAATTATGATAAACTGTAAAGGATAATTGGACCAGAATATTGACTACTTGTTAAAGAAACCCAGAAACAGGCTGAATGCTAGAGGGGCACACACCTAGTATTCTCTGGAGATGTCTATAATTTATTGATATCGCGCTTTTTTGTAATACATTCATACTTGTGTTATTGTGTCACTTTTCCTACTAAATGCATTGCCATATATTTGCTTATGTTTTTTTCTGCTGCATTTTGATGTGATTGGTATAATTTAAAAAAAAAAAAATGGACATATGTTTTGATCCAGAATAAAATATGGCCGCAGCACAGCAGACAAAAAGGAAGTGTAGACAATATAGTGCAGAATATCTGAAAAATGGATTTGTATCAGCACTAAATAACCAACATCAACCAATGTGTCTACTGTGTGAGTCTTCAAATGAAGCCATGAAACCTCTCAACCTTCTTGAACATTTGAATAAAGTATACTCTGATAAAGCAGACGAGAATTAGCATATTTTCAGTCACTTCCAGAACACTTACAGATGTGGAAAATCATTTTGCTAGCACTTTGCAACAATCCGGTGATGGTTTCCTTGCATCATTCAATATCTCACTGCTGATTGCTAGCTCTGGAAAGCCTCTTACTGCCAGCAGTAAGTGAGGTTCTGCGCACAGAACAAATCTGAACAAATTATTAAAGCTGTTCCTCTCAGTGATAACTCTGTTCAAAGAAGAGTGGATGAAATGGCCAAAAACACTGAACACACATTGTGCAACATAATTAAGACAACATAATTTGGCTTGCAATTAGAAGAGTCCACTCTGCCAGCCAATAAATCTTTGCTTTTTGTTTATGTTCGTTTCGTCAGAGACAAAAGTTTGCTTCAAGAGCTGTTGTTTGCAAGACAACTAGAAACAGGGAGGTCAGTATTTCGTGTTGTTCAGAATTTTTTCAAAGAGAAAGACATCCCGCTTATCAACATTCCTGCTTATGCAGCAGATGAGGCACCATCGATGACAGGTTGTCATCGTGGCTTCATCAGTGCCTGTGTAATCCACAGGCAGAAACTGATTTAAAAAAAATCTAGGTGGTCGATCTCACAAAACATTAAGCACTGTTATCACAGCAGTATATATCAAGCAACATGCTCTCAGTTCCCTACTGCTTCGACAACTCTTCGCTGAGAATGATGGGAATTCTGATCGTTTCTTGTTGCACACAGAATTTAGAAGGTTGTCAAAGGGAAACTTAATGAGACACTTCTATTCGCTTTTTAAAATAGTTGTTGAATTCTTCCAAGACTCCAGTTCAGTTCTATGGGATGAACTAAGAAATATCAAGCACGACTTTGCTTATTTGTCAACGAAGTAAATTTGCAATTGCAAGGAAATGAGTTTAATCTTATCAAAGTCAAATCAACCCTTTCCAGCTTTTTGTACAGGTTACAGTTATTCAAACGTAACACAGCCCGTCGTGAGCTCTTCCAGTTCCAGAGCCTCTCCGAACTGGACAAGAAGAGCATACTAGACGATGACCTTCAGGTGTACACCTGAATGAGCTGCACAGACACATGTCTGGCAGATTTCAGGATTTTTTTGGGTTAAAATACCAGACTGGGTGATCAATCCATTCCTAGATATCAACAATGAGAAAACATGAATGGTGGACGAAGAACTGATTTCACACCAAAATGACACTGAGCCAAAGTTCAAAAAATGATATCAACATTTTGGTTAAAAAAAAAAAAATTCTGACCGCTACCCAGCACTACGGAACAAAGTCAAGATTGACTTTATTGGTTTCACAACATCATATTTAGTAGAGGGAGGCTTCATTGCACTCGCCGAGGCTTCATTGCACTCGCCGAGGCTTCATTGCACTCGCCGAGGTTTCATTGTACTCGCCGAGGCTTCATTGCACTCGCCGAGGCTTCATTGCACTCGCCGAGGCTTCATTGCACTCGCCGAGGCTTCATTACACTCGCCGAGGTTTCATTACACTCGCCGAGGTTTCATTGTACTCGCCGAGGCTTCATTGCACTCGCCGAGGCTTCATTGCACTCGCCGAGGCTTCATTACACTCGCCGAGGCTTCATTACACTCGCCGAGGCTTCATTGCACTCGCCGAGGCTTCATTGCACTCGCCGAGGCTTCATTACACTCGCCGAGGCTTCATTGACTCGCCGAGGCTTCATTGCACTCGCCGAGCTTCATTGACTCGCCGAGGCTTCATTCACTCGCCGAGGTTTCATTGACTCGCCGAGGCTTCATTGCACTCGCCGAGGCTTCATTGCACTCGCCGAGGCTTCATTACACTCGCCGAGGTTTCATTGTACTCGCCGAGGCTTCATTGCACTCGCCGAGGCTTCATTGCACTCGCCGAGGTTTCATTGACTCGCCGAGGCTTCATTGCACTCGCCGAGGCTTCATTGCACTCGCCGAGCTTCATTACACTCGCCGAGGCTTCATTGCACTCGCCGAGGCTTCATTGCACTCGCCGAGGCTTCATTGCACTCGCCGAGGCTTCATTGCACTCGCCGAGGCTTCATTGCACTCGCCGAGGCTTCATTACACTCGCCGAGGTTTCATTGCACTCGCCGAGGCTTCATTGCACTCGCCGAGGCTTCATTGACTCGCCGAGGCTTCATTGCACTCGCCGAGGTTTCATTGTACTCGCCGAGGCTTCATTGCACTCGCCGAGGCTTCATTGCACTCGCCGAGGCTTCATTGCACTCGCCGAGGTTTCATTGTACTCGCCGAGGCTTCATTGCACTCGCCGAGGCTTCATTGCACTCGCCGAGGCTTCATTGCACTCGCCGAGGCTTCATTGACTCGCCGAGGCTTCATTGCACTCGCCGAGGCTTCATTGCACTCGCCGAGGCTTCATTCACATCGCCGAGGCTTCATTGCACTCGCCGAGGGCTTCATTGCACTCGCCGAGGCTTCATTGTACTCGCCGAGGCTTCATTGCACTCGCCGAGGCTTCATTGCACTCGCCGAGGCTTCATTACACTCGCCGAGGCTTCATTGCACTCGCCGAGGCTTCATTGCACTCGCCGAGGCTTCATTGCACTCGCCGAGGCTTCATTGTACTCGCCGAGGCTTCATTGCACTCGCCGAGGCTTCATTGCACTCGCCGAGGCTTCATTACACTCGCCGAGGCTTCATTGCACTCGCCGAGGCTTCATTGCACTCGCCGAGGCTTCATTGTACTCGCCGAGGCTTCATTGCACTCGCCGAGGCTTCATTGCACTCGCCAAGCTTCTTTCCAAACAAAACATCAGTCTGAAAATGACTGAACTCGGAGATCTAAGAATTCCTCTTAGTTCCTCCAAGATTGATGTTGTGATCCTCCACCACACACATCCATCTCATTAAAATTGTGAAGACAATGTAGTTACAGATGTGATGTAAATTTTCCCTTTCATATTGTTAAATAAATTTATTTACTATGTTAACTTTTATTTGTGAAATAAATAGGCTGGTTTATTGTTAAGATTAGTTGTATTGAATTTGCAGTAAACCTAATACCAAGAAAGAGGTGTGTTTGTATGTGTGTGTGGGGGGGGGAGGGGGTAGGGATGTGGCCTGGGAGCCAAGAGGGCGGGAGCCTGAAAAAGTTTGGGAACCACTGACTTAGAGGATCTTGTGAGATCAAACTTAGTGACCCAGTTTAGTGATGTTATTTAGTTGGTGACTCAGGCACTGTGAGTCAAACTGATGCCATGAGGTCTACTAATCACGGTGTGCAATGCTGAGAAACCAAGCAGTTGGTAAATCTGACGTCGTAGTTATTCCATGATGTACGATTTTCCTTTACATTCAGACAGGCTAGAAATGAATATTTTTTAACTAATATAGCATTGAGGTTACCAGATAAGTCAAAAAGTCATTATCTGCTTACAGCATAAAGATAACATTAGCAGTTCACACTCTATTCTATAGTATCCCAACACAAAGAAAATGTATGAATGAATTTTCATTAACTTGTTAACAAATATACATTTGCTTGTGATAGTAATAACTTCTCAAATCATAGCAAACTATTTCCTATCATTGAAAAATTGCTAAGACAGCAACAAATGCGTTCAGAGAGAGAGAGAGACAGACAGACAGACAGACAAATCATTTGTTTGTCCTTGTCAAGTTCTGCAAGATAATTGTAACATTAAGGAATCGTTGCTTCACAGTCAACAACCTGTCATCAAGACAGCAACTGTCTTACAGAATGAACCAGAAAATCTTTTATGTACTGCGCCTGAGGACCAAAACAAGTTGTCAGCAGGGATGACGCAATTCCAGAAATGCAGAGAATGCTAAACTCTCCCATTAACAGTACAAAAATAGGTATTTCACACTTCATACTGAATGGATAGGACAGCTATGTCCCTTCCTTTCTTCTCCATAGTGTTGATAAGTAAATTGTGAATATTACTCGGGAACTTTCAACTCATATTTCAGACATAACAAAAGAATCTCAAACATTTGTACTAAGACTTGTAATCTACCTTTAAAAAAAATAGTCTGTCGTAAAGTTCTACTACAGAATCATGCTATGTAATTTCGAAAGCATAGGGAGGTTCATAAATTCCTTGATCCATATTAATTTCTCATACAGCTATGAGGGAATTACATGGAAGTAAGAGTTATTGCTAGTGGGATAATTAATAAAGCCTCACTTGGACCATATATAATTTGTTAACCATGATCAAGCAGAGACTATATTAGAGGAACGAACATTGAAACTATATATTTTGGCGACAGACATTCTCGACATTATTCTTACTACCATCTCTTATAATGTGACAGACACTAGCCAAGGATACAAGTCAAAGTCTGGGATCAGGGTCTGAGTAAATGTCCTACAGTCGAAGTTAGGATCATGGTCAATCTCGCTTTTTGAGTGAGACTAACATTGTAAATGTGTTCGGGTAAATATTTTTTTAGTGGGTTTAGGTCTAAGAAGGACTTGCCTAATGTGGGTCAGTAGGCCTCAACAGCAGTGGTAAAGACGGTTGTGACTGCATTAGTTGTGGTTAGGTCCTTGTGAGGGTTGTAGTGATGTTGGTTGTAGTGATGGTGGTTGTAGTGATGTTGGTTGTAGTGATGTTTTGTTGTAGTGATGGTGGTTGTAGTGATGGTGGTTGTAGTGATGTTTTGTTGTAGTGATGTTTTGTTGTAGTGATGTTTTGTTGTAGTGATGGTGGTTGTAGTGATGGTGGTTGTAGTGATGGTGGTTGTAGTGATGGTGGTTGTAGTGATGGTGGTTGTAGTGATGGTGGTTGTAGTGATGGTGGCTGTAGTGATGGTGGCTGTAGTGATGGTGGTTGTAGTGATGGTGGTTGTAGTGATGGTGGTTGTAGTGATGGTGGTTGTAGTGATCGTGGTTGTAGTGATGGTTGTAGTGATGGTTGTAGTGATGTTGCTTGTAGTGATGTTGCTTGTAGTGATTGTTTTGCTAAGAAAAGAAATAATATCACTGAACATTTTGTTTTATTTGTTTAGTTTTAGTTTTTACTGAGTTTCATTTGATAATGTTTAGTGTCATAAATGGATGAAATTAATTACTGAGATTGAAATAAATTACTGAGATTGAAATAAAAATTTGTTCACATCACTTGATATTTCGTTTTTCAACAAGTCAACACAATATTTTCCTTCCGTTTCTTTCCTTATCACTGAATGCTCCGTCATTGTATCTAATCGATAAGTCCACATTAATTAGTACGTACTTTCCTTTACCTGCTTCACTTTTCTACCTTTTCACATTCTGGATAACTGAAATACTCACCTGGAAAACGGCGAAGGAAAAAAAAAACGATTTTCAATATTTTTTTCAAAAATTTTCAAGTTAAGTTTCATACTTTTTCTGATAAGCGGATTGTAATATTTTGCATGAATCACTGTACACTCACTATTTCAATTATCAATCCTTCTGTTTAAATAAATTTTTCTAATTTTGCTTCTTGAGTGTTGTACCCCCGTTGTTTACAACTCTCATGTCTACTTGTAAAGGACGACAGTGTACCTCAAGATCTTGTCTGATAACATTGTTATATTACTCACCAAGCTGATTACTTTGAATAACAATGAAAGACTAAAATAGCTGAATATATCCTGATTAGGAAACTCAGGGAAACTTGATTACAATGTACACAAATCTCCTAATACTCAAGTGAGAGGGACAGGTCCAAGTTAGGAAGGTTAAAGACATGAACATCTTGATAGATACAAAGGAGGTTAGGATATAAGAGGATTTTGGTATTAGCAAAGCAAAATACAATAAACAGCTTCGATAATTTGTAAAACTGGCCAAAAGAAAGCAGGATATAATACAAGCAAGTACTGCCAAGTGACTATTGTGTTACCAACACCTAAACCATAGCACCATAAAATGGTGTGTTTCTAACACCAGTCAAAACACTACCACACGCAAACAATGTGTTGCCACTTCCAGAATTACTACTCCCAAATGGAGAAAACACGCCGATCAGATTTTTCAAATGGTTATTTCACTTGCAATCCCTGGGAAAAAAAAGTTGCGTCTAATTCGTGTCGATGCAATTTGTGTTATCTCGCGATGCTATTTTGTCCTCTTCTTTGAGTCTCACTTCCCACTCAATATACTGCAGCAGTGTGTGTGATGAAGGGAAATTTTGACAGACATATATATGTGAATCATAGATTTGTGTACAGTGTTTGAATAAGTTCGTCATTGGTGACGTCGGTGATGGTTTTTACAGCTGTTTCGATTCACCTGTTGTTCCAGCCTCGGTCTCTTACATCAACATTCCGGTGGGCATACAAATATTTATCAGCGAAGTCAATTAGACAGAGTGACTATAAGGATAATCAAAACACACAGGTGTATAATACATTACCTTGGTGTAAATAATATTCCCAAGACTTCTAATTACATTGAAGATACAAATCAACAACCGAGACGAAAGCAGAAGCATAGAGGAAATCTAAGAACTCTCTTAAATTGTAACAAATCACTTGAGAAAAATGTCAGGAGTCTTACCACGTCCTTGGGCATGAAACAAACCATTAAGTGTAAAACCGTTTTTTTGGTGAAGATAAAGATGGGAACCTCCGACAGAAACGGATGCTTATACAACAATAATGTCTTACCTTCACAGTTCCCGAGATTTTGTTGAACACAAGAATATAAAAGAGGAACGCTGAAGCAGACCGACTGGCCTATGTTCTAGGCAGGTCCTTCTCTAACCCAAACCCACTAAAATATTCGCCCAACCCATTTACAACGCTAGATCCACTGAAAAACTTCAGTGACCATCGTGATCCGAGCTTCGATTGTATTACTTTTACTGTGACACTGATCCTAGACTGTGACCTTTGACTAATCTCAACCAAAAATTAACGAAATGTTATAACTGAGCATGAACTTCACCAGCAGTGCAAAATAAGACCCGCCAGGCGAGGCGGCGGCTGCCATCAATACTCGTCTCACTGTAAACTGTCTTTTGTATGGACAAATACATGAACACAAATAACAGTTCACTAATAAATAGTTTTGTGATTAATTTTCTTATACTTACATTTCTTCTAATACACAAATGTAGTTTACATATAAGAAAAAATGCCAACCCATTTTAAGTAATCACTTAGTTTTCTATTTATTTGCTTTCTATGGAAAGTAAGATAATCACAGAATCAATTAATGATAATGTGAGAAATCACGAAATCGCTTGGAAGTTCACTGTTTTTCACTGTTGGTTACTTTGCATATTGTGTTATCACTTGTGTACTGTTACCTTACTGCATTCAATTATATATTTTGGATTTTTTTATTTCTTAGTTTTCATTGACATCTAGATAATTCTCATAACATCGATTTGTTCATGTGTGAGGCGAGTGTTCATGTGTGAGGCGCGTGTTCATGTGTGAGGCGCGTGTTCATGTGAGAGGCGCGTGTTCATGTGTGAGGCGCGTGTTCATGTGAGAGGCGCGTGTTCATGTGTGAGGCGAGTGTTCATGTGTGAGGCGAGTGTTCATGTGTGAGGCGAGTGTTCATGTGTGAGGCGAGTGTTCATGTGTGAGGCGAGTGTTCATGTGTGAGGCGAGTGTTCATGTGTGAGGCGAGTGTTCATGTGCGAGGCGAGTGTTCATGTGTGAGGCGAGTGTTCATGTGTGAGGTCAGTGCTCATGTGTGAGGTCAGTGTTCATGTGTGAGACCAGTGTTCATGTGAGACCATGTGTATCACTTGTGAGCGGGTTCAGTTGTGTGAGCCGGGTTCACGTTGTGAGGCCGGTTTTCGTTGTGGGGAGCCGGTTTTCACGTGTGGAGGTTCAGTGAGCCGGGAGGTGTAGGGGTTCACGTTGTGAGGCCGGGGTCAGGGGGTTCGTGTGAGGCCGGTGAGCTGTGTAGGACCGGGGTTCACGTTGTGTGAGGCCGGGGTTCACGTTGTGTGAGGCCGGGGTTCACGTTGTGTGAGGTCACGGTGTTCACGTTGTGTGAGGCCGGGGTTCACGTTGTGGACGTTCACGTTGTGTGAGGCCGGGGTTCACGTTGTGTGAGGCCGGGGTTCACGTTCAGTGGGGAGGCCGGGGTTCACGTTGTGTGAGGCACGGGGTTCACGTTGTGTGAGGCCGGGGTTCACGTTGTGTGAGGCCGGGGTTCACGTTGTGTGAGGCCGGGGTTCACGTTGTGTGAGGCCGGGGTTCACGTTGTGTGAGGCCGGGGTTCACGTTGTGTGAGGCCGGGGTCCACGTTGTGTGAGGCCGGGTTCACGTTGTGTGAGGCCGGGGTTCACGTTGTGTGAGGCCGGGTTCACGTTGTGTGAGGCCGGGGTTCACGTTGTGTGAGGCCGGGGTTCACGTTGTGTGAGGCCGGGGTTCACGTTGTGTGAGGCCGGGTTCACGTTGTGTGAGGCCGGGGTTCACGTTGGTGAGGCCGGGGTTCACGTTGTGTGAGGCCGGGGTTCACGTTGTGTGAGGCCGGGGTTCACGTTGTGTGAGGCCGGGTTCACGTTGTGTGAGGCCAGGGTCACGTGTGTGAGGCCGGGGTTCACGTTGTGTGAGGCCGGGGTTCACGTTGTGTGAGGCCGGGGTTCACGTGTGTGAGCCGGGGTTCACGTGTGTGAGGCCGGGTTCACGTTGTGTGAGGCCGGGGTTCACGTTGTGTGAGGCCGGGGTTCACGTTGTGTGAGGCCGGGGTTCACGTTGTGTGAGGCCGGGGTTCACGTTGTGTGAGGCCGGGGTTCACGTTGTGTGAGGCCGGGGTTCACGTTGTGTGAGGCCGGGGTTCACGTTGTGTGAGGCCGGGGTTCACGTTGTGTGAGGCCGGGGTTCACGTTGTGTGAGGCCGGGGTTCACGTTGTGTGAGGCCGGGGTTCACGTTGTGTGAGGCCGGGGTTCACGTTGTGTGAGGCCGGTTCACGTTGGTGAGGCGGGTTCACGTTGGTGAGCCGGGGTTCACGTTGGTGAGGCCGGGGTTCACGTTGTGTGAGGCCGGGGTTCACGTTGTGTGAGGCCGGGGTTCACGTTGTGGAGGCCGGGGTTCACGTTGTGTGAGGCCGGGGTTCACGTTGTGTAGGCTGGGGTTCACGTTGTGTGAGGCCGGGGTTCACGTTGTGTGAGGCCGGGGTTCACGTTGTGTGAGGCCGGGTTCACGTTGTGTGAGGCCGGGGTTCACGTTGTGTGAGGCCGGGGTTCACGTTGTGTGAGGCCGGGGTTCACGTTGTGTGAGGCCGGGGTTCACGTTGTGTGAGGCCGGGGTTCACGTTGTGTGAGGCCGGGTTACGTTGTGTGAGGCCGGGGTTCACGTTGTGTGAGGCCGGGGTTCACGTTGTGTGAGGCCGGGGTTCACGTTGTGTGAGGCCGGGGTTCACGTTGTGTGAGGCCAGGGTTCACGTTGTGTGAGGCCAGGGTTCACCGTGTGTGAGGCCGGGGTTCACGTTGTGTGAGGCCGGGGTTCACGTTGTGTGAGGCCGGGGTTCACCGTGTGTGAGGCCGGGGTTCACGTTGTGTGAGGCCAGGGTTCACCGTGTGTGAGGCCGGGGTTCACCTTGTGTGAGGCCGGGGTTCACCGTGTGTGAGGCCGGGGTTCACGTTGTGTGAGGCCGGGGTTCACGTTGTGTGAGGCCAGGGTTCACGTTGTGTGAGGCCAGGGTTCACCGTGTGTGAGGCCGGGGTTCACGTTGTGTGAGGCCGGGGTTCACGTTGTGTGAGGCCGGGGTTCACCGTGTGTGAGGCCGGGGTTCACGTTGTGTGAGGCCAGGGTTCACCGTATGTGAGGCCGGGGTTCACCTTGTGTCAGGCCGGGGTTCACCGTGTGTGAGGCCGGGGTTCACGTTGTGTCAGGCCGGGGTTCACCGTGTGTGAGGCCGGGGTTCACCGTGTGTGAGGCCGGGGTTCACCTTGTGTGAGGCCGGGGTTCACCTTGTGTCAGGCCGGCGGGACTGAGCGAGGCAATAGACCTCACATTAACACCACTCCAGCCTCCAACGTAAAGTTTTATGAAGGATATTCTGAAGATGATGGAAAAATCTTGGAACATTCTTGCGAGCTGTGAGAGAGAGAACACTCCTTTATTTTTCCTTCTCTCACTGCAGCAAATCTCCCTCTATCCCAATTTTCCCCTCCCAATTTTCTCTCCCTCTATGCATCCTTTTCATTCCTCCATAACCGTTTTCCTACAACGGCTTTCAGTTTCTAGTCATTCCCTTCTCTCTCTCGGTTGCTGCTTCTCTTTCTTGGTCTCCCATCTCTTCCCTTCGTTCCCAATCCCCTCCCTTCCCTTTCCTTCATTCCAATGTCTTCCCCTCACTCAAGTTTCCTCCTGGCATTTCCTATCGTTCCTTCTCTCACTCTCTCTCTCTCCTATATCACTTCATATTCTTTAGTTCCTCTTTCCTCTTCTTTGTCTCTTTTCCTCCTCTTCCTAACTGTTTTCACCTGTCTCTAAGCTTCGCTTTTTCCTTCCTCTTCCTGCTACTGAAACATCTCTTACAATCTTCTGACTTTTTTTTTTTCAACACAAAAACTCTTCCTTTCTCACATAGATGTCTCTGATTTGCCACACAGCTGATCAGGGAGCTGGCGGCGGAGCCCTCACCTCCCTTACCCGCACAGCTGATCAGGGAGCTGGCGGCGGAGCACTCACCTCCCTTCCCCACACAGCTGATCAGGGAGCTGGCGGCGGAGCACTCACCTCCCTTCCCCGCACAGCTGATCAGGGAGCTGGCGGCGGAGCCCTCACCTCCCTTCCCCACACAGCTGATCAGGGAGCTGGCGGCGGAGCACTCACCTCCCTTCCACGCACAGCTGATCAGGGAGCTGGCGGCGGAGCACTCACCTTCCTTCCCCACACAGCTGATCAGGGAGCTGGCGGCGGAGCACTCACCTCCCTTCCCCGCACAGCTGATCAGGGAGCTGGCGGCGGAGCACTCACCTCCCTTCCCCACACAGTTGATCAGGGAGCTGGCGGCGGAGCACTCACCTCCCTTCCCCACACAGCTGATCAGGGAGCTGGCGGGGGAGCACTCACCTCCCTTCCCCGCAACACTAGACGCTACAGGTAGCTAGACAATTTAGCTTCATTACCCACACACACTGGTCTCATGTCCGCCCGTTCCCCTACATTCTAACAAAGTTTATCATCGTTTTAACCTGTGTCTATAAATTCTAAAAAAAGTTTATCATTATATGAAACTATTTCCTTAAATTCTAACAAAGTTTGTCCCTCATTTCCACACAATTTCCACTATTTTCACTACATTTCATCCCACAGTACATTCTTCAAATTCACATATGTTTTCAGTCCTTCCAATTTCATCTCATCTTGCAGCTTTAAGATGTATGGAAATGGACACGAATACATCCTGGTACGTTGGTCACTTAAATACAGGAAGAGTATGTGAAAATACAGGCTATATATATAGTGACCAGAGAGATCAGGGAACGGGTGGGGTTGAACCCAGGCAAAGTGAGTACTAAAACTCACAGGCCAGTGCGTTCAGTCTGATGGACTGAATACATTGACTCCAGGCCGAGGGACTGATTACCTCTAACTCCTCCTCTCTTTACACCTTTTTGCTTTGTATTGGACTGATGAAGCCACTGTGTGGCGAAACGTTTCCTCAATAAAGATACCCAAGTTTTGCATATGTGTCTAATTTATAACTTGTCGGTTCTCTGAACCATTCATCTACATCCTGTCTGACACAGCAACAACTTGGGATCTTGATACAAACGAATTCTTCAACACTTGTCCAACCCCTGGACGAAGACCTACTTCAACTAGTGGATGGTACCACAATGACAACGCCTCCTCCTGCTTCACCTCACCTGACTACAGTATATAAGCCACCTCTACGGCCCTGTACTGTATTCCTACAAGACTGATGGACTGAACACATCGACTCCAGGCCGAGGGACTGATTACCTCAAACTACTCCTCTCTTTACACCTTTTTGCTTTGTATTGGACTGATGAAGCCACTGTGTGGCGAAACGTTTCCTCAATAAAGATACCCAAGTTTTGCATATATCTAATTTATGACTGTGATCTCTGACATGACAGAAAAGAGCATTGTTGGTGTCGGCAAGACTAACTCTACTTTTGTGCTCTGTGAGGCTGTCAGAAAGGGATCGGCCAGTTTCTCCAAAGTACTGAAGAGGACAGGAGGAGCAAGAAATAGAGTAGACACCAGGAGCATCTATAGAGGGAGGAGAGGTATGAACTAGATTGGTGCAAATAGTGTTAGTCTGGCGAAAAATAAGTTTGGTTTTGGTCTATTATTATTATTCCCTCCCCCCCCCTGTTCTTGTTCCTAACCTTTGTGGGCCCCTAGCTCCCATGTGGGCCCCTAGCTCCCTTGCAGTGCTCCTCTTAGTCTTTGACTGACTCCACTACTACTACTACCACCTCTACCACTACCTCTCTTCCTCCTCTCCTACTACCTCTCTTGTCCCGTCCCTGTCTGCTGGCTTATATAATGGTTCAAGTCGGACCGAAACGTCGTCGTAAGCTCCTCTCTCCTACGTGCGGGTTATTTGTGTATTAAAACAGTGAAACGAAGTTTTAAGAAAGTTTTGTGTATTCAAGGATTCCACCTGGATCAATTCAAAACGGGATCCTTGAATTTGAGAGTCAGAAAAATAACGAAGACTTTGTTTATCTGTGATCAAATTGATGACTGGGAAAGTCTTAGCCCATTGGTATTATTTTATGGCAGATGTCTCGAACTTTTTCCACCTTTTATAAAAAATATGGATTCGTGTTATAAGTACTGCATTAATCTTGATAGATTTATGTCCAATATGTATCAGTGAAATTAAATTTATAATTGTTTACATGATTTATATTGTGGTGAATATGTTCAACAAATCTCTTTTGGAACAAATCCACTAATCAAAACGTGGTAATATGTGCAGTGTGATATAACTGGTCTACAAAACTGACAAGCTAAAGAATGAGGTATTTATACAACATTTGGGAATCTTTATCTCAGAAACGTATAGCCAGCCCGTGGATTTATCAGTCCAAAACAGTGGAAGAGGAAGAGTTTGAGGTAATCAGTCCCTCAGCCTGGAGTCGATGTATTCAGTCCATCAGTGTTGACAAATGTACATCATATGCGCGGAGGCTTATATACGACAGTCAGTTGAGCTGAAGCAGGAGGAGGCAGAGTCACTAGTGGAAAAATCCACTAGAGTAAGTAGGTTATCGGTTCCACAACAGAGAATAATCAACAAACCATCAAAATTCAAAATATCGATTTCCATCATTTTGAAAATGGTTGTAAAGAAACAAGAGGAAAATATATGTGATATATTACTAAATTAACTGAAATAATTCAGCAGTCTGCCTGCCTTCCATGTCA
>WNWK01006131.1:0-67500 GCA_009830355.1 Cherax destructor | reverse complement strand
AGTATTAAGGGACTTTTATGTCTTTATGGAAGATCTGATGGTCCCCAGTTAGGGTCTTTTGTGTCTCCATGTTCCTTGCTTGACGCTGTACTGTTCACTGCTGCTTCGTACATTATTGCTACTAAGTTTATTCAAGTTTACACTAATAGTTACATAGATTATCGTAGCAGCATATGTGTAGAGAACCTGGGATAAATAAAAATAAGTCAGAGTGACTTATTTGGCAAATGGTTCGTCATAACATTCAAGTAAGCTGTTTGATTGCCTTGTTGATTGAAATGATAAGTTATTTAGGGACTTGTTGCCAGTCACTGTTTAAGACTAAGTCTGAGACATAACAAGCTCTTTGGACACATACACACATTCTGATACTCACTTGTATAAACTTATATACGATATACTATGTTAGCCCTGCTGTCTACGTGTCTGTGTTATCGTTAAAGTAACTAAAACATTTGTATTTGGCTTTTGAAAAAAAAAAAAAGTTTGAAGCACTATAAGCTGGATAGGATGATAAGAGAGGAAAGTCAGTACCATCAGGTACTTGTTTAATTTGTGCCCTGAAGACACATTACTCATATGATGGATATTGCCCAGACACAAGTTGTAACAGTGCTCTGGGGACGAGGGTGTGTCATTCACTGAGTACGTCATTTTTGCTCTGCAAACGTCATACGCATTCACAAATCCTGCACTCCATCACTAATAAACTAGACGCCTGGAAGTTTGTTGCCAATTAGGGCATAAGGGAGCCCCAACAGCATTGAAGAATAACTATCACTTTTACATGTCAACAAAGCAGAGAAAAGGACAGGCTCCAAGCCAGTTTACCTTGTAAATAAAATTCCTCTTGGAGATCAATTCCTGTGTGTTTCAGAATGAGCTGTAACCTGCGAGAGTACTGTTGCTCTCTTCGTTTTAATGATGTGTTTGTTAAGGTCTTATGTACATATTATATATATTATTGGTGGTGGAAATACATGGGTACTCAATGAAACATCTGGTGAATGCTTTTGCCTTTTAACTTCATTTAATTACTTTATGTATTGATTCCTTGTGGGTATTAATTTTTTACAGCCAGGTGCGACTGGTCACTTAACAATACCTGTGTTTGTAAAACAGCCATCTAACATCGCTTTAAAAGCAGAACAACTGAAGCTGCACAATAGTACGTAGCACACAGCATAGGGCAAGACAAAAAATGACACAGAACCAAACTCTAGCTAACAGCATAAATATTTAAATCTCTGGAAAAAAATCTGCTGCTGGCAAAATGTGTTTATATTAAGCACTTCTCAAAGATTAAATTCGACTGTCATCTCAAATACTAGTATGCATTATCCAGAAATTATATGCTTGGTACAGTCAAACACACTATAAGCATCGTGTATCTCCAGTAAACCAGACTCTCCACCCTCGCTAGTTTCTGATCAAACACATTAAACCTTTAGGGCTCTACCCAGCAGGCGTGTATGACCTTTGTGGGTTTAGCGCTTAGTTATTATTATAATCTTAATCCAGTTAACCAGGTTCTCAGAGCAGCATGTCCCTCCCTAGTCTGGTAAACTGATATCAATAATATCTCTGAAATTACCACCAAATTTACCGCAAACCTAACACTGTCCGCCTTCATTAAGTTATAATTTTCTTCTATGAAGATAATTAATCCAATTACCCACGATAAATTAATTACAAAATTATGAAAGCATTGGGGAATTTAGTAAGTAACATGAGCTCAGCTGAGCTCACAGAAAACAGCCTCATAACCATAAGCAATAATCTAAATAAGCTAAGAGCTGGAAGCAAGCATAACCAGAGAAAGCTATCAACCCTGATAGTTATACAGCATTCTGATATCATCATATGTCATATAACTAGTTTATGTCACAACTAAATAGACGATATATCTAGGATTGTCAGTACACATCTTCCACGGTTCTTCCTGTATATATTTGTAATTACAAGCATGTAGCTTATTGAGGAACCAAAGTCTTAATTCTGAGAACTTTGAAAACTGGTCAAAATAGAATAATATAAATCAATGAATAATATAAATAAATGATCTAATATTTACACTTCTATTAGTGTTTTACTATATCTTTGGCTTATATATACACATCACGGAAATAACACTAGAATATATTTGAAGTTTAAAAATACACTTTCCTTGTGACCATTAACTAGGTGTGACTAATTGATGGTTCAAGTCACGGTATTGTGCCTTTTAATTATCTACTTATTTAAGATTAGACAGGAATCCTCTATCCAAGACTCTCACATTTTTTTGTCTTTAAAAACTGGTCACAAGTACATCCTTTCTTAACATAAAACTTGAAGATTGAGACACTTATGAAACGTATTAGAATCTTTATTAAAGAAACTTTTCGCCACACAGTGGCTTCTTCAGTCCAATACAAAGCAGAGAGGGGTAAGGAGAGGAGTTTGAGATAATCAGTCCCACAGCCAGGGACTGATTACCTCACACCATTTATCACAACATAAAACTTCAACACCAGATCTTCTGTTTATGCAGAACTACTTCCTCAGGAGAAATAGCAATATCACATTACAGTGGGGAAAAAATGACAAAAAACATTGAAGTTTTAACTTACATTTATCACACCGAAAATGCTAATAATCTATGAGGGGAAAACATAAACAAATTTTGTTCCTTTACAGTACTGAGGAATGAATCAGATGCAAAAAAAATATAAAGGAACATGATGAATGCAACTGGGATCACGGGATTGGAATTGTGAAAAGGGAGTGAGAGAAGCGAGGGGACCAAGGGAGGTTGGGATCGATGACCGGGGTGGGAGTGGAATAGATATGAGGGAGGGGCAGGGACGATAGAGGAACCGAGGGGAGTGAAAGGATGGAAGAGAGATTGAGAGATGGAAAGAAATGAGACAGCGAGTTATATAAATGGGGCGAGTAAGGGAAGAGGAACAGAGGGAGGGACAGTAGTAGCAAGAGAGCAAAGGAGAAAGGGAAGGGGAACCAAGGGAGAGATGTGGAAAGGAGGATAGGAGAGAGAAAGGGAAGACCGATGGAAAAGGGTGGAATAAGACAAAGGAGAGAGGGACAAGAAAAACGGTATTCACCTTCTCAACAGACGATGATACTCAAAAATGATGCCATCAGCATCACAAGTTCAGTTAAAACGCTTTACGATGGAGGGTTAAGTGCTACTTAAGAGAGAATTATTGCCTCGCTCACGGCGAGTCACCTAAAGATGAAAGAAGCTGTGTGTGGTTTGGTTCACGACCTACCAGAGGTGTTCCTTGATCCCTGGAATATCAACACTAAAACACTGCATCGTCAGATGAACAGCAATTCTGTTTTTTGTTAGCAAACATTGACTTCCACAGCCCATTAACATTTCGAATCTTCTTTCTTTAAGGAAAACTCACTATCGTTGAAAGTTTGAAGCCGATCAGAAATGGCAATATCAATCTTAATATATTTATTATATTGTTGCAGTCACGGCATTGTGCCTTTTTGTTCTTTATTGTATTGAAACTATAGAGAAAAAGATCTCGGACAAGCACTATAGGTATCACGTACAAGAGAACTGGGGATGCATAAACTATTCAGACTACCTGGAAGCTGGTGGGCTGTTGCTTGTGGCACCAGTCGAGGTTGCTCGCGGTGAATCAATAATCTGACTTGCTTCAGATGTAGTCTATGGTGGTTCACTTTTATCCTAATAATTAAAAGAGAAAAAAAAATCAAGGGGTAAGCCAGTGGAAGGTCTCGGCCAGATTACGAAAAGCTCCAGTGGGTGGTCTTCATATGGTTGGCTAAGACCCTCGTCAGGAAACACTTGTCCTGTTTCCTGACTAATCTTATCTAACCTAACCTAACTCTTATCGTAGTCTCAGGTTGACCTTAAACTGAGACGGGTTGTGGCGGCTCACGCTGAGCTGTACTTCACTTGAGGTCGGATGTCGTGGACCCTTTTTTGTGTTGTGCTCCATTTTATATTGGACTCCAACTGAGGCTTGTTCCATTTTTTGTTTTGTTTCATGAACTTCTGTCGAGATAAATCAAGGGTGGAGGTCAAGGTAAGAGAAGAGGTCAAGGTAAGATAATAGGTCAAGGCAGCGAAGCAAAAATAATGAGGGTTAAAAGCTTTCTTGATGACATTAACTCTGGAACGACGAGGGTGAGTGATTATGTTTTTATGCTGATATAAGTTGAAGGAACTTCGTCTTACTCACTCATGGCTCTACAAAGTTGCGTAAACTTGCAATATATTTAAGTAACTTCTCAACTAATATTTTTTTTTTTTTAAGCGCCAAAGAGTAAAAGTATATTTGATGTTCTAGGTATACTGTACCTTGTGCTAGGTATACTGTACCTTGTGCTAGGTATACTGTACCTTGTGCTAGGTATACTGTACCTTGTGCTAGGTATACTGTACCTTGTGCTAGGTATACTGTACCTTGTGATAGGCATACTGTACCTTGTGCTAGGCATACTGTACCTTGTGCTAGGCATACTGTACCTTGTGCTAGGCATACTGTACCTTGTGCTAGGTATACTGTACCTTGCACCAGACATACTGTACCTTGCACCAGATGCACTGCACCTTGCACCAGACATATTGTACCTTGGACCAGACATACTATACCTTGCACCAGATACACTGTACCTTGCACCAGACATACTGTACCTCGCACCAGACATATTGTATCATGCACAAGACATACTGTACCTTGCACCACGCATGGTGTAATTCGCACCATACATTATTTAAGTCTATTTAATGATTAATAATAAAGGAACTAAATAAATCTCTGTATGATAGAGTAGTGGGCACGACTTAACTATATTAAGGAACATGCAAAACATCCACTGTAAAAAAAAAATAGTGAACATCCAAGAACTTTCCTGATTTCTAACATTTTCAAGGACATGTAAAAATAATAGAAAAGTAGGAGGCTTACAAGGCTGAGATGTCACCTCACCTACTGTATTACATCCCTCAGTAACATTAAGATGCTTCTGCAAGAAACCTGAAATAAAATTGGTTTGTACTTCACAATAACTATGAGAGGAATTGTTCTTTTATTGTGTATAAGATGACTTTTTTCCTTAAGAATTTTATCAAATGTATATATAGACTATGAATTGCCTGACGACATCCTAAAAATCTCTCAGCCATGTGGCTGAAGACATTTAAACATTTAAGAAATCTCACATTTGAGTTCTCTAATTTTGTTTTTCAGGATATTGATGTTAAATGCCTTCTACTAGTCTTACTACATTTGTTGTTACATATTTAATTTCTCATATTTAACAGTTAGCATAGGTTAACCAACCTGAAGTATTTTTTTTTTATCATATACAACTCAATTGAATTATAGATTTATTACTATCCAAATGAGATTATAGCAAATCTCCCTGGCTACGTTACAGTGGAGTACACTTACACTACACTTAGATACTTTGATGATATAATCAGTGCAACGCGATATTAGAAAATAAACATCATTATTAATGAAGGTCAGAAAACATGAAATTAAGAAGTCACTAGTAGGATAAATGTTATTAATACCGTGACAGGTATTAAAATGTTGTAAACAATTAACAGGAAACAGTCAGTACAATCTTGCGTAATGTCTAGAAGTGAATTGTTTGCTTTCATGATTTCACTAAAGTTTTCTCAGAACGTTTAGACTGAAGTTTTAACTGATTATATACTTACTTAATGCACCTGACTGAAAAATGTCGTGGATATAGCACATTTTGGAGAAGCCATATGTAGATATTTATGCAACAGAAGGAACGAAATTAAAGCACATTTTTCGTAAGTTCCATTTTGAATTATTTTTACGTGACTTTACTGATAAATATCCAAATAAAAACGAAGTTAAATTCATGTATTATAGCCTGGCAGGTGTGTCAAGTACTGTAAGAGAAAAAATAATAAAAAAATATATAAAAACAATTCAGCACCAGATGAATAAAAGCAGAGGACTGAGTTAATATATAAGCCACCAGGATTATGGGAACGTTTATACGTTTTCGGAGCCATTTGCAATGTAACCAAAGTGGCAGATTGTTGTAATAGCTGGGAGTAGACTTTTTTTTTTAATATCTGCTAATATAGTTTGTCAAATATACAGACGATGATCAAACTAAATGTAGTGTAAAGTCAGCTTTATTGGTACGTTCTCAAACATTTGTGCTTTATTCAACACTAATTAATTAACATAACGCTAGGACAAAGGAACTTATTACTGAAAGCAAGATAGCTGGTCGTATATGCTCATACACACTGGTCTATCTGTAGGTGCAAAACCAACTGTAGCGAGTGGCTCTTTGTTCTCTTGTTCGATATTTCTATTCTTCTGATTATACAAACTCTGTACGTACTGTAAATACCTCGGTCAAATGAATATTCGGGGATACCAAAACTACCGTCTTTTGTTTGCTGCTGCCTTTAATTGCTTGTCTTGAATTAAGTACCTGTGTTCGTAATGCTCCCCATCACAGACCGCGCCGCGGGGGCGTTGACCCCCGGCACTCTCTCCAGGTAAACTCCAGGTAATACATTCTGTTATATGTGGTAATGAACGTTCATCATATTTTGTTTTACTACTCAAGACAGGAAGAGTTTTTCTTTTTTTTCTACCTTAAATAATTTGTAACAATTATAGTTGGGTGTTTTCTTTGAGTCCTTTTTTCTCTCATTTGCTTATCTTACTTTCGAATTTGAACCCTTGAGAGAAAGATTTTTCTAACATTTAGCTTCTGAAATCCCCACGTTGAAAAACATTTGTACACGATAGAACGTTGGCAATAGAAACGATTACTGGTCAAACAAAAGCAGAATTTGGGCAGCTGAAAGAGCCATCACCAACTGTAACAATTTTTGACTTTTAGAACTCTTTTTAATATATTTTCCGCCGTTTTATTTTAAAAAGCAAGAAGGACCAATAATAATTCCGTTTTTACCAATATTATCAAAAACAAGAATTTCGCTCTTTATCTTCTAACGAACACAATTCAACACGAATTACTTAACCCTTAAACTGTGTTCGAGTTGCTAGTACTCAGGGGACCAGGCTGTGATCGAATTGCTAGTACTCAGGGGACTAGGCTGTGATCGAGTTACTAGTACTCAGGGGACCAGGCTGTGATCGACTTAATAGTATGAACTCTTTTTCTAAGCCTCAGATGTCCCACGCGCTGCTATTTTTAGCCTCGGCTTAGTTCTTTGGGTCGCCAAGCACCTCGTTCTAATCTTATGGTTATAATTATAATCATAATTTTTAAAACTGTCTAACGGAAAGCCAGTGGAAGGCCTCGGTCAGATGACCAAAATCTCCAGCTGCGGGTCATCATATGACTAAGACCCGCATCAGGAAACATTTGTCCTGGTTCCTGACAAACCTACCTAACCTAAACATCGTTCTACCTAAGGCAAAATCCAAGTTGGTTCGATGGGCGCGGTGTGTTGTGGGAAATATCAGACAGTAAACAAAGACTCACAATGTCCGGCCGACACTTGAAACTTTCTTGGCGTGAAATGGAACAAACATTGCAGGAAACAGGAACCTGTGACAGTTAGAAGAGTGCCAATGAAGGATCTTTTTTCTGATTTCAAAGGGAATAACAATGATAATAAGACTATGAAGGTAACAAGTGCTGGGCTAGCTCAAGGAATAGCAGTGCTGTCCCTCGCTGATCTTGTTACACAACAAAGGAAACTAAAAAGAAAGATGTTTACCCCGGAAATTAAAAGTGATTTGTAGGACAGTGTCGAATCAAATGATGCACAATATTCCCCTATCAAACGAGGACCGGTGCGGCACTGCTTTTGGTCCGGTGCAGCTTCGTATGCTGTTACAATGTGTTAATGTAACGCGAGAGGATGTTGTTGTAGGAATTAGTGACTGTAATTGGGAAATCGATGGTGCATACATTGGTTTTGGAAAAAGGCTTGCGGCACTACCACCAGACATGACAACACCAGCTGTGACAACACAATGGATGACTACACCACCAGCTGTGACAACACAAGGGATGACTACACCACCAGCTGTGACAACACAAGGGATGACTACACCACCAGCTGTGACAACACAAGGGATGACTACACCACCAGCTGTGACAACACAAGGGATGACTACACCACCAGCTGTGACAACACAAGGGATGACTACACCACCAGCTGTGACAACACAAGGGATGACTACACCACCAGCTGTGACAACACAAGGCGTGACAACATCACTAGTCAGAGACAACACAATAAGTGTCAGGGGCCCAAGACTGTTCAACTACCTCCCAGCATACATAAGGGGGATTACCAATAGACCCCTGGCTGTCTTCAAGCAGGCACTGGACAGGCACCTAAAGTCGGTACCTGACCAGCCAGGCTGTGGTTCGTACGTTTGACTGCGTGCGGCCATGACAAGAGCCTCCTCCGGAACAACATCAAACGTAACAGCATTATCAACCACGTAAATAACACCAACCGGGTATGCATCATTTGCTCTTGCTACACCAGCAAACACCACACAACCTTGGGCAACAGCGTGTAGAACTGGCAGGAAAATGCTTAATTTTTATCAACTGTTTTATATTCTGATGATAGTGACGTAACGTTGCAATTCAGACAAACTGTCCACAAAAAAGGGATGCTTCTATTAATCTTCACTATCACTTATTCTTCGATGAGACGCTAATGAAAACTATTGTTGTTCAAACTAATAATATTAAAAAGTATACGGTGGCGAAGACTCATGTTTCAGAAAAATGAGTTTCCACAGTGGGAAGACACTTCTGTTGCAGATATGTTTCTCTTCTTTGCAACACTAATTCCCCAAAGTATCAGAGTACTAATAGACTTGTAGGTAAACCAATTTCCACTAAATCATGCCGACTGATAACTTTTACTTGTTACTGTGAATGTTGCGTTCCACTGATAAAGTCAATCCCCGCTGATATGTTTTGCTTGGCACAAATCACGGGAATAATTATTTATCTGTAAAATATATCAAATCAGTCCATTAGAACTCACTGGATTAAAATGATTAAAATCCCTTCAAAAAAGTTCTTATTGATGAACCATTGATGATTTTTTTCAAAGGCTATCGTTGAATATTTCCTAAATTGTGTATTTTTTTTTAGGTGTGGCCACTACGCAACCGTTGTATATTCCTATTTTGGCCTAATTTAAGTTATGAAAATTTACTTAACATCTCTCCATCAGTATATCATACGAGTCTCTCACAGTTTCATTTATCTTCCCTATGAGGATAGACTGAGGCCCTGAATCTGCACTCTCTAGAAAGGCGTAGAATTAGGGGGGCTATGATTGAGGTGTATAAATGGAAAACAGGAATAAATAAAGGGATGTAAATAGCGTGCTGAAAATATCAAGCCAAGACAGGACTCGCAGCAATGGTTTCAAGTTGGAAAAGTTCAGATTCAGGAAGGATATAGGAAAGCACTGGTTTGGTAATAGAGTTGTGAATGAGTGGAACAAACTCCCGAGTACCGTCATAGAAGCTAAGACGTTGTGTAGTTTTAAAAATAGGTTAGATAAATACATGAGTGGGTGTGGGTGGGTGTGAGTTGGACCTGCCTAGCTTGTGCTATTAGGTCAGATGCCGTACTAATTCCTTAAGTGGAAGTGACCTGACTACCTGGAGTTTACCTGGTGAGGGTTAACTCCAGGTGGGGTGCGGGTGGGTGTGAGTTGGTCCTGACTAGCTTGTGTTACATGGTCAGATGCCGTGCTCCTTCCTTAAGTGAATGTAACCTGACCTGGCTGGGTTGGAGACTTGGACCTGCCTCGCATGGACCAGTAGGCCTGCTGCAGTGTTCCTTCCTTCTTATATCCTTATGTTCTTCTTATCTCACAATTTCATTCATCTTCCGTCAACAATTAATTTTTATTATTAATTTTACATAATATTTTTACATCATCCACAAACATATTCAGTTGGGCCTCACTTTACAGCACTTCGCTTTACGGCGTTTTGTTAATGCAGTGCTTATCATGTATGCCCATTCTTTATTTATTAAGACTTCCTACAATAAATATATTCACCACACATAAGCTAAGGACTAAAATATTTAAAGGTGAGTAATGTGTTTACTGTATATACATTTTGTAGGCCTAACTCTATTGCTCATTTAATATATGATAGTGTAAACATGTTATCAGGCCTTTATATGCATTTGAAAGTAAAAAAAAAGGCTGTTTCACTTTACATCGGTTTTCGCTTTACAGCGGCAGCCCGAACCCTAACCTGCTGTATAAGCGGGGTCCTACTGGTCTTATATTTATTATTCATTCTGATAGTTTATATAAATCAGAAACATTGATTAAAAAATTACAGATCCTTGTGGCTCTTGGCCCCGAGTCTCTATTGATCCTTACTAGGCTCACTCTCTTTTCGTTGGATGGGTCAGATCATAACTAGTTTTAGAACTATGTATGGATCCTGCCCCTACCACTTCGCTGCTTGAGTCATTCCACTTCGTGAATACTATGAGGCTAAAGAAGTATTTCCTAACATCACTGTGACTCATCTGTGATTTTAGCTTCCAGCTGTGTCTCTCAAACTGACTCTGCCCTACCTATTTTCCTCAATATTTTGTTCATTGTGTTCATTTCACAGTATGTGTGTGTTTGTGTGTGTGTGTGTACTCGTCTATTTGTGGTTGCAGGGGTCGATTCACAGCTGCTGGCCCCGCCTCTTCACTGGTCGCTACTAGGTCCACTCTCACTCTGCTCCATAAGCTTAATAGTATCTCTTCTTAAAGCTATGTATAGATCCTGCTGCCACTACATCATTCTCCAGACTGTTCCACTTCCTGAAAACTCTATGACTGAAGAAATACTTCCTAACATCTCTGTAACTCATCTGAGGTTTTTAACTCCCAGCTGTGACTCCTTTATCCTGTGTCCCATCTCTGGAACATCCTGTCTCTGTCCACCTTGGCAATTCTTCTCAGAATTTTATACGTCGTTATCATGTTTTCCCTATCACTCCTGTCCTCCAGTGTCGTCAGGTCGATTTATCTTAACCTCTCATCATTGGACATACCCCTTAGCTCCGGGACTAGTCTTGTTGCAAACCTTTACACTCTCTCTAATTTCTTGACATGCTTGACCAGGTGTGGGTTCCATACTGGCGCTGCATACTCCAGTATGTGCCTGACGTACACTGTGTACAGTGTCTTGAACGACTCCTTACACAGGTGTCGAATAACTGTTCTTCGGTTTGCCATATGCAACAGTTATTTGGTTGATGTGCGCCTCAGATGTGCTCGGTGTGATACTCACCCCAAGATCCTTTCCTCTGAGTGAGTTTTCCACCCCTTTGGCCCCTTATCCTGTGTGTGTGTGTGTGTGTGTGTGTGTTTTCTCACCTATTTATACTCACCTATTTGTGGTTGCAGGTATTGAGACGTAGCTCCTGTCCCCGCCTTTTTGCTGGTTGTTACTAGCAGAGATTATGCATGTGTGCATGTTTGTGTGAAGTGTGTCGGAGAGAGAGAGAGAGAGAGAGAGAGAGAGAGAGAGAGAGAGAGAGAGAGAGAGAGGGAGAGAGAGAGAGGGAGAAAGAGAGGCAAAGGGAGAAATAGAGAGAAAGAGAGGGAGAAGGAGAAATAGAGAGGAAGAGAGGGAGAGAGAGAGAGTGAGAGAGAGAGAGAGAGAGAGAGAGAGAGAGAGAGAGAGAGAGAGAGAGAGAGAGAGAGAGAGAGAGAGGAGGGAGAAAGAGAGGGAGAAAGAGAGGCAAAGGGAGAAATAGAGAGAAAGAGAGGGAGAAGGAGAAATAGAGAGGAAGAGAGGGAGAAGGAGAGAGAGAGAGAGAGAGAGAGAGAGAGAGAGAGAGTAATGAAGGTACCGGGACATCAAAAAGAATTCTTCCTTTTGATGGGAAGTCACAAAATTGCGTAACGAGCAATTTAAATGCACCTGTTAACCGGCTAAGACAACAATTTGTGAGAGTGAGAGTGAAAGTGCTCCCAGGAGAGTACGAGGCTGAGTTAGGTGAGACGAGAGTCAGTGCTGAGTTTAAAGCTGTATCACCGACATTACTATCTTGTGTGATTCCTAAATGCATCTCAAGATATCTTTCATTATGCTCATGTTAATTACACAAGGGCCATGTCAAAATGAATAGACAAAAAAGAAAAGGATATGTAAGCGAACTTTTTATGATGTTTGAATCCCTTATTTCAATAGATCATTGACACCAAAATGAAGTTGATGGTATCAAGGAACTTCACTTTGCCGTCACCCACCAAGGCAGGGTGGCCCTAAAAACAAAAACTTTCATCACATTCACTCCATCACTGTCTTGCCAGAGGCACGCTTACACTACAGTTATAAAACTGCAGCATTAACACCCCTCCTTCAGAGTGCCGACACTGTACTTCCCATCTCCAGGAATCAAGTCCGCCCTGGGTGTTTCCCTGAATCCCTTCATAAACATTACCCTGCTTACACTCCAACAGCACGTCAAGTCCTAAAAACCATTTGTCTCTATTCGCTCCTATCTAACACGATCTCGCATGTTTACTGGAAGTCCAAGCCCCTCGCACACAAAACCTCCTTTACCATCTCTCTCCAACCTTTCCTAGGCCGACCCCTACCCAGCCTTCCCTCCACTACAGATTTTAACACTCTTTAAGTCATTGTATTGTGTTCCATCCTCTCTACATGTCCTAACCACCTCAACAACGCTTCCTCAGCCCTCTGGATAATAGTTTTGGAGATATCTTCACTTAATAGATGTCAACACCACCACCATTACTACTACTACTACCACTACTGCTACCTCCGAGCCATCACCACCAGTACTACCACCACCACTGCAACTATCACCACCAGTACTACCAACCCCACTACCACTACCATCACTACCAATACCGCCACCACTACTACCACTACCAATACCACCACCACTACTACCACTACCAATACCACCACCACTACTACCACTACCAATACCACCACCACTACTACCACTACCAATACCACCACCACTACTACCACTACCAATACCACCACCACTACTACCACAACCAATACCACCACCACTACTACCACTACCACCATCACTGCCGCCACCGCCGCCACCACCACCCCTTCCACTACCACCACCCCTTCCACTACCACCACCCCTTCCACTATCACCGCCTCCACCACTACTACCCCACCACTATCACTGGTAACCACACCACTACTTCTACCACCACTACCATCATCATCATCACCACCACCACCAACACTACCATCGCCGCCACCACCATGGACACAATCACTAGTACCACCACGACTACTATCAACACAACCAATACCACAACCACTACTACCACTGCCACCATCACCACCACCATCACTATTACCACCTTCACTACTACTAGCATCACCTCAGATGTGGAGAAATTTTCACCAACAGGGGGCGGCAGCCCTTCTCAAGGGGGCGTTGTCCCTTCTCAAGGGGGCTAAAAACCCTCTCTACTTTCCCACACTGGCAGCATAAGTGTGGTTTAATGGGGTCATAACCTCTCCTTCTTTCCATTAGCAGAGATGAAGCAAAATCTTATGTTTTGGAATAAAACCATATCAGAAAAGCCATATATCTTAACATGTGTTCCTTACTCTGCAGCTTTATAGCTTTACTAAATTAGGGACAGATCATGAGCACCTATCATGGACACATGAGACTTCCTCGTGGACAACAGCTCTTCCCTCTTGTGGGAGTCTCATGAGACTTCCTCGTGGACAAAAGCTCTTCCCTCTTGTGGGAGTCTACACACATGAGACTTCCTCGTGGACAAAAGCTCTTCCCTCTTGTGGGAGTCTACATCATATATTCACGTGTTTCTCTGAGGAAACTTTTATTTCCTCAGACAATTTAAAATTCGAAATAATATGCCTCTACTTTTATAATACAGCTAGTGGCTTTATACCCAATAACCTACACCTTGGAGTCAAGGAATTCGCACTTGTTGATTCAGTTCAGTCACCCCATCTGGCATCTATGTCCGTAGACATTATGTCATAAACCCGACTGTAGAGATGCTTGTGGCTGCAATAGGCAGATTGCTATCACGTCGAGTGAGTCGATGACTGAAGATGTAACAGATGTAATGAGTGAACGAGGGATGCTGCCGGAGCTGCTCCACGTTGCAATATAGACACAGTCCTGGCTGTATCCGAGTGAACTCCGCGAAACTCGAGTCATGCATCAACACTCTTAAGGATGAATGAAATTATCTTTGCCATGAATTATTATGGACATATTAGCAAGTGAGCAAGAACCATGGTGGAACTACTGTGTCACTCATTCATGTATGAACAATCATTAAGGAAAACTTGGGTAAAGATAGTGTTGAAACTCCAATCATTATCTTTGCTAAGCGAAGTATCGCTCATATTCCCACTACCGTGAACATTAAATACGGACATGTTGCCTTTGATGAGTGAATCTCGTGAACAAGTGATGGCCAAGTCAGGTGACGTTAATTAAGTGTGGCCACATTGACTCTAGACTGAGGGACTGATTACCTCATACTCCTTGTCATCTTCCACCATTCTCTGTTTTGGACTGAAGAAGGCACCGGCTGCCGACACGTTTCCAGAATAAAGATATCCAAATGTTGCGCATGTGTCTCATTTGTGATTTTTTCCGCCCATTTTTGTGTCAGATTTTTTCTCATGTCACCTGTTATTCCCTGGTCAAGGTACCAATTAATATTTTGACCCCATTTTTGCAACTCTCTGCTGTCTATTTGTTAGCGATGTCTCATTCCATCACAAAGCAATTCTCCAATACCATGAGCAGCCACCTTCTTAAACAGTTACTCAAATGTAAACAACCTTCCTTGTTTTCTTCGCCACGATCCACTAAGTCAAAATATTCACTTGAGAACAATGAGAGGACTGTTAGGCATGAACAGCTGCTTCTGAAGTCATCTCGAGACTCATTAATTACATTTTTCCTCATTAAGGCCGTTTCATATTATCTATAATGAACTCTAATGAAGAGCGAAAAAGGCACAATACCGTGACTGGAAAAATACATAAATAATCCGCACATATAGTGAAACTTATAACGATGTTTTGGACCGACTAGTCTAACTAATGATTTTCTTTGAGGAAATTGATGGCAGTGACTTACCCTTGATAAGATGTGACTTACCCTTGATAAGATGTGACTTACCCTTGATAAGATGTGACTTACCCTTGATAAGATGTGACTTACCCTTGATAAGATGTGACTTACCCTTGATAAGATGTGACTTACCCTTGATAAGATGTGACTTACCCTTGATAAGATGTGACTTACCCTTGATAAGTCACATCTCCGGCACTGTTCCTGGGAGTGATATGGTGGCAAAAATAGAGGTTTACACTTTCGTCCTGCGCTCTTGATAATAAGTGGCTATGGTCTTGGAGATTTATTTTGCTTAAATCGGTCACCCTGGTTAACAGCCCAGTCAATATTCACTGCGATATTACTTGATTTGTTTTCCTCAGGTTCACCAAAAAAATTAGTTAGAAAAATAACGTTTTAGATAATTGTTCATTGTTTTTAAATTATTAAAATATTTTTTTTAAAATTCCAGTAAAAGTCTATAAAAAATATGGTAATTGAAAATTTCATTTTTTTAAATAAGTGAAACATTAAAAAACTCAAAGAAATGTGCTAAAATTGTATTTTAATGCATATTTCGACGTTTTACATACATTTATCTGCGCATATGTGTGATACAGATAATTGAATGTGTTGGTGTATGTGTAGGTTGTATATGTGGAGACTGTAGAATTAGTTTTAAGTGCGCCTTACTTTTATCTTTCTTTTAAATACTTAGTAAAACTTTCGAATTTGTCTTTAATTCCCTTGTGACTTTAATTTCATAACCTAGTTTAGGTTCCCCTGTCCCCGTCTAACTTGGTTCGTGAGGTGACTCACCCTTCTATCCATACCCTGTTAAATTTATTTATTTTTCGTTAAAATTTTTAAGGGAGATTTTTAATCCATTTCGAGACCTTTCTGTTTGATCTTATTTCTTCTTAAGGAATATATACAAGACTCTTCGAGCAGCTTGTAGTGTGAAACTAATAATTTATACAACCGACAAGTTAAGGAATGAGACACTTGTGTAACATTTGGGAATTTTTATTGAGGAAACGTTTCGCCAGCCAGTGGCTTCATCAGTTCAATACAGAGAAGAACGGTGGAAGATAAGGAGGAGTTTGAGAAAATCAGTCCCTCTGCGTGGAGTCGATGTGTACAGTCTATCGACTCCTGTCTGAGGGACTAATTACCTCAAACTCCTCATCTTCAACTCCTCTGTATTGGACTGAGGAAGCCACTGTCTGGTGATACATTTCCTCAATAAAGATTCCCAAATGCTATATAAGTAGTTCATCCCTCAGTCTGTATAGTATTTACAAAACTGTCGTGCTGATACATCTGTTTGTTTCTCCAGTGAACACATGATAGGTGATCGGAATCTGCAGAAAGAGAGTCTGAAACCCTTCCAGTATTAGACTTATTATCTTCATTATCTTCCATTCATTGTTAAATGTAATCCATTACATATCACAAGCGCCACTGCTTCTCCGTAATATCCAGATTATTAACAAGGGTCTTGTTACCCTCCTGCCAGAACCAAATCATTCAAGTTATTTCACCTCATTGATTCTGTCACAATCTGTATAAAAAACATTTTGTATATCACAATTTAAATAATCATTTCATGTATTTTTAGAAATGCTACCCACTTATTTCCAACTCCCGTCCTTGGTAAAATGCGACATATAACAGGGAATTCACCCTTCTTCCTAATTATGTCTAACGCTGCGCTGTACCTAATAATTAGGTTCTACTTCCCGTGGCAATATCATTGCCTCCAGCACTGAGACAGGTAATTGGGTTGGTTCCACTACCAGCCATGATGTTGTCAAGACGACTAATGCTATCCTGCATACACAACCCATGAAAACACTCCCTTTGCTGACTGATCCCAACTTGCATAATGTTTTTACCAACATTGATGACGCGTTCGAGGTGTCGTTCTCAGTGGTCGTCCCACACTCATCAGGCAGCACAGAGAATGAATTAACAGTCTCCTCATCATTTTCCTGGATCATCCTCATTTTCAGCTTAAGTTGTTTCCTTCCCACCAGCTATCAATTATTGTGGCTTGTCCCGTCATCGTTGTGGCACCTCTCCACTTCCCATTACTGGGAAGAATCTTTTATTCTACTCTAGCTTAGCCTTACGCTAATGGCAGAGTTGTTCAAAATTAAGAGAAGTCATCCTTAACACCTCAGTAAAAGAAGCAAAGATATAACATATATATATATATATATATATATATATATATATATATATATATATATATATATATATATATATATATATATATTTATATATATATATATATTTTATTTAAATTAATGTTTATATTAGTTATTGTGTCGTTGGATTGGGACAGGGAAGGGCATGCTTTCCCTTCATTTTAAATGATGAGAATCATTTACAAAGTCCTCTCATGTGGAAGTAACAGTTTGCGTTAATACAAGATATTAATTACTATACTTGTTCTATTATTGTTGAACTTTTATTGAAGACGTCAAGTAATATAAACTTACTGAACAGCATTTTGTCAAATCTCATTGCCTTGGGCGTTTATCACTTAGTTATGATTATAATAATAATAATAATAATTGCCTTAGGCAAGTGAAGCTCTCTGCAGATGTACATTCTCTTTGAATATTTTGACTAGCTCCTTTAAGTGATCTCGCCTCCTTCCTTCCTTCGCTTTTATCACATAGTCTTTCAATGTCTAATGTCTTTTCATGGGGCTACCTGGAGTCTACCTGGAGGGCATTACGGGGATCGACTTCCCCGCGGCCCGGTCTATGACCATGAGCATTATTAGCTCAGGTTATGTTTTTGCTCTTCTAACCCTTGCGTATTAGTTTTTAGCCCTTGTGCTCGCTTCTCTCGGTTCTTCTGTTCTTCGTTTAATGTTTTTTTTCCAGCTCTCTAACTCTTTTGTTATTTTTCTCTCTCCATTTTTGCATATTTCTCTTCTATACATTGCCTTTTGTTTCTGGGAAAGAAATCCTTCGTCGCCTTTCAGCACTTTCCAGTTAGACATTGCATCATCTTATTTCCTGATTTTCTTTCCAGTTCCCTTTCCCTGGACACTGCACTCAGGAATTCAGTCAACCCTGCCTAGTGTCCTTTCATGAAAATTGATTTCTCCTGTTCCCCACCTGGTACTCATAACTCAGTGCTCACTTCCACTAGCTGTTTGAAACTGTGTTGTCGCCACCACTCTGAATACTCTCACATTCTATTTGGCTTACATTGAATTCGCTTAAGGGGAATACCAGATCCATTATTCTTGGCTCATCTCCTCCTCTCTCAATTCTTGTGTCCTAGTGTGCATGTGTGTGTGTGTGTGTGTGTGTGTGTGTGTGTGTGTGTGTGTGTGTGTGTACCATTCTATATATACTCATTTATGTGTTTATTCCTGGCCGCATCTCCCATCGTACTTTCTCTTCAAGCTATGTATGAAGCCTGCCTACACCACTTCTTCATCGAGGTCATTCCACTTCCCGTATACTCTCAGACTGAAGAAATGCTTCCTGACATCCCTCTTGCTTATCTTTGTGTTTAACATCCAGCTGTTACCCTGAGAACCTGTTTCCCGCCTCTCAAATCTGCACCTGTTACCCTGTGAATTTCGTATTGCATTTTCTATGTTTTTATCACTTCTTCTCTATCAGTTTTATTCTCCAGTGTCGTAAGATTCATTTCAATTAGCTTATCTTTGTGGCTAATGCCCTTTAGTTGAGCAACTAGACTCACTGCATACCCAGGCTTGTTGTGTGTTCCATGAGAGATCTAGGATTACTCTAGGTATTCCTGAAGGCTACTCCTACACTTTCCAGGCAAGCATTTTTTTGGAGAAGTTATTCGGGTGAAATGAACCTCTGGCGATATGCTAGACAGTATGCTCACACCCAGGTCTTTCTCTTTGTATTAGGTCTGCAACCTCCATTCTCCGAGTCTACACTCTGTGTCCGGTTTTTCTAGCCCCTTCTAAATCTACACAGCATTAATTTAAGCAAAGACTCGTCTAACTAATACCTATGTTCAGCTCATCGTCATCAGTTTGTATTCTCATTAATTTTACTTCAGTCACATTACATTTACATTTTTCAACATTAATTTTGCTTCGTTCACATAAACCTAAGACAGTACTGGTAATAATAAGGAGCCTTGGGGTACCCCGCTTGTTGTTCTTTAATATGCTGACATCTCTTTACATCTTTTTAGCAACACTTCAGAGAATACTTGTCCTTTTTCGTGTGCTTTCCCTTGTTCTTTCTTCAGTCAAATTACTTGGACTTTTACTGAAGTTATTTTCCTGGCGTTGCTACGAAGCAATTTTATTTCAGACTTGTCCGTCGCTGCATCGTAATTCTTGTAGTGTTGCTCGGCCTTTCTCCTCTCCCTTGCATATTCATTTCTGATTAATCTGCTCGCTTCTCTCTCCTCTCCTCTCCTATAGTTTTTTTTTCACTTAAGCTTCTCTTTTCTGCCTCTCAGCTTGTCCAGTTGAACTACAACGTATTTCTTTCCTATTTCCGTTTGTTCTTCTGGGAACAAAGTTCTCCTCTGCCTTCCGGCACTTTCTATTGATGTATTCCATCTTTATTTCCATTTCCTTTTTTCCATTTATTTTCCCACTGCGCTGAATTCACGAACCCTCTCACCCCTGTATACTTCCCTCTTCTCAGGTTCTGTCTTCTCTCTATTCTTGCTATTCACTCCATTTAACATTTACATCCACAAGGAACTCGAAATTCAATACTGCATGATGTGTGTGTACTCTCCTATATGTGGTTGCACTTGTCGAGTCATAGCTCCTGGCCCCGCCTCTTCACTGGTCGATTCTAATTCACTCTCTCCCTGCTCCATGAGCTTTATAATACCTCTTCTTAAAGCTATGTATGGAACTTGCTTCCATTACTTCACTCTCCAGAAATACTTCCTAACATCCTTATGACTTATCTGGGTTTTCAGCTTCCAATTGTGGCCCCTTGTTCCTGTATCATATCTCCGAAATAGTCGAGTCCTATCTACATTGTAAATTCATCTAAGTATTTTATACGTCGTTATCATGCCCCTTCCTATCGCTCCTATCATCTAGTGTCATCAAGTTGATATTCTCAAGTTTGCCAAGGTCCCATATGCTGCAAAAAATTATTTTATTTGTGTGTGCTTCAGGGGACATGCTAGGTATAATGCTTACCCAAGATCCTTTTCTTCAAGTGAAGTTTGCAACCTTTGATCCCCTAAAGTGTACTCCGTTTGCGGTCATCGTTGTCCTTTCCCTATCTTCATGACTTTGCACATGCTGGGGTTAAACTCTAGGAGACATTTGACGGACAAGGCTTGTAGCCTATCCACATCCCCTTGTAATCTTATCTGATCCTCGCCTGATTGTATTCTCCTCATCAGTTTCACATCATCAGCGAACAGCGACACTTCTGAATTTATTCCTTCCATCATGTCATTCACGTATACAAGAAACAGCACCGACCTTGCACTCACACTTGTGGAACCCCACTTGACACATGCGCCCACTCTGACACTTCATCACTTACAAACACTCGTTGTTTCCTTCCTGTCACGTATTCCCTGATCCATTGCAGAACTTTCCCTACTATTTCTGCCTGCTCCTCTAATTTTTGAATCAGTCTCTTGTGTGGTACTGTGTCAAAAGCCTACTTGCAGTCAAAAAAAAAAAAAAAATGCAATCTACCTATCCCTCTCTCTCTTGTCTTACTTCTGTTACCGTACAGAGAATTTCCCATCCCCGAAGCCTTGCTGCTTGTCATGTATGAGCCCAATCCTTTCAATGTGCTCCACCACTCTTCTCCGGATAATCTTTTCAATGACTTTACATGCTATACAAGTCAGTGACACTGGTCTGTAGTTTAACGCTGCCTGTCTGTTTTCTTTCTTAAAAATTGGAACTACATTTGTTGTCTTCCACGCCTCACGCAATTGCCTAGTTTTGATGGATTTATTGAAGACTCCTGCTAGTGCCACTCACAGTTTCTATGCTTCCTCTCTCAGGACCCATGGAGATATATTATCTTGGCCTACTGCCTTCGAGGTATCTAATTCACCTAGCAGTTTCTTTACCTCCTCTTTGATTTTTCCTTGATTATGTGTATTTTGTCCAGCACCTGCTGGTGCACCCTACCTCCACAGTCTGCTGGAAGCATTTCTGTCTCAACTGTGAATAATTCTCTAAATTACATCACATACTTCCTGGACATTCTTTGTGAGCTCACCTCCTTCTTTCCTCAGCCTGATTACCTGGTCCTTGACTGTTATTTTTCTCCTAATATGTCTGTATAACAAATTTGGTTCAGATTTGGCTTTTGATGCTATGTCGTTTTCTTATTACCTCTGGGCCTCTCTCCTTATCCCTGTATATTTGCTTCTGGTTCTTCTGCTCAACTTCTTATTTTCTGGAGTCCTTTGCCTTCTATAATTTTTCCATGCTCTAGCACATTTTGCTTTGGCGAAATATGCTAGAGAATGGACACACACACACACAGTGTGTGTGTGTATGTGCGGTTTTTTTTTTTTTTTTTTGTGTGTGTGACTCTGTACAACATGTAAGTCAGGCCCATATTGGAGTATTCAGCACCAGTTTGGAATCCCCCCCTGGTCAAGAAATAAGAGAAAGTGCAAAGGTTTGCAACAAGACTAGTCCCAGAGCTAAGGGGATTGTGCTGCGAAGAAAGATTAAGGGAAATCGGCCTGTCTACACTGGAGGAAAGGAGGGTTAGGGGAGACATGATAACGACATACACAATACTGCGTGGAATTGACAAGGTGGACAAAGACTGGATGTTCCAGAGATGGGACACAGAAACAAGGGGTCACAATTGGAAGTTGAAGACTCCGATGAGTCAAAGGGATGTTAGGAAGTATTTCTTCAGTCATAGAGTTGTCAGTTAGTGGAATAGCCTAGAAATTGACGTAGTGGAAGCAGGAACCTTACATAGTTTTAAGACGAAGTTTGATATAGCTCATGGAGCAGGGAGAGAGAGGACCTAGTAGTGATCAGTGAAGAGGCGGGGCCAGGAGCTATGACTAGACCCCTGCAACCACAAATAGATAAGTACAAATAGGTGAGTACACACGCACACACACTGTGTGTGGGTTTGTTATTGTGCGTCTGATTTTTGTATATGACAACGTACTGACACACTGATTTTGTTGTGATCAAGACTCACCTCATGTGTGCCCATGCGTAACAATATGTAAACATTTACAAGACAGCGTGAGCTCGTGTCGTTCATGCATTTGTGAAATTGTTTGCTTTCTGCGTGCGTGCGTATACACATCTTTGTTTGTGTTTCCCCATCCAGTTATGAGCGCCGTTTGTGTCTGTTAGCCAGGTTTATGACTTGTACTGTCTGTGTCTGTTAGCCAGGTTTATGACTTGTACTGTCTGTGTCTGTTAGCCAGGTTTATGACTTGTACTGTCTGTGTCTGTTAGCCAGGTTTATGACTTGTACTGTCTGTGTCTGTTAGCCAGGTTTATGACTTGTACTGTCTGTGTCTGTTAGCCAGGTTTATGACTTGTACTGTCTGTGTCTGTTAGCCAGGTTTATGACTTGTACTGTCTGTGTCTGTTAGCCAGGTTTATGACTTGTACTGTCTGTGTGTGTCTCGCCTCCTCCCATTTATGATGTTCTGGTATACTTGTAGTTTTTTTAAGACCACTTGTGGATACATGTATCAACTTCCTGTTGATACACGTATCAACTTCCTGTGAATCTTACAACTCCTTGTGATACTGTATCAACTTCCTGATACTGTATCAACTCGTGATACATTGTATCAACTTCCTGTTGATACACGTATCAACTTCCTGTGGAATCTTGTATCAACTTCCCTTGGATACATGTATCAACTTCCCTTGGATACATGTATCAACTTCCCGTGGATACATGTATCAACTTCCCGTGGATACATGTATCAACTTCCCGTGGATACATGTATCAACTTCCGTGGATACATGTATCAACTTCCGTGGATACATGTATCAACTTCCCGTGGATACATGTATCAACTTCCCGTGGATACATGTATCAACTTCCCGTGGATACATGTATCAACTTCCCGTGGATACATGTATCAACTTCCCGTGGATACATGTATCAACTTCCCGTGGATACATGTATCAACTTCCCGTGGATACATGTATCAACTTCCCGTGGATACATGTATCAACTTCCCGTGGATACATGTATCAACTTCCGTGGATACATGTATCAACTTCCCGTGGATACATGTATCAACTTCCCGTGGATACATGTATCAACTTCCCGTGGATACATGTATCAACTTCCCGTGGATACATGTATCAACTTCCCGTGGATACATGTATCAACTTCCCGTGGATACATGTATCAACTTCCCGTGGATACATGTATACTCCGTGGATACAGTATCAACTTCCCGTGGATACATGTATCAACTTCCCGTGGATACATGTATCAACTTCCCGTGGATACATGTATCAACTTCCCGTGGATACATGTATCAACTTCCCGTGGATACATGTATCAACTTCCGTGGATACATGTATCACTTCCGTGGATACATGTATCAACTTCCCGTGGATACATGTATCAACTTCCCGTGGATACATGTATGAACTTCCCGTGGATACATGTATCAACGTCCCGTGGATACATGTATCAACTTACCATTGATACATGTATCATCTTCCTTTGGATGCATGAATCAATTTCCCGTGGATTTATGTATCAATGTATCGTGCATCATCTTCCTGTAGATTCAAGTGTCAACTTCCTATGAATACATGTGTCAACTTCCTGGATACTTGTGGGGGTTTAAAGGGAGGAGTCGACATTTTTTTTATTATCAGAGTTTTCATCTACCTTTTCCTGAGGTCTCTTACCTATTACCTGGTTCTCAAAGATATCGAGAGAGTTCTTTCCACAACCAGCTAAAAAACATCATGAAACCATGACAAGAGAGTAGATTTCTCTACATACTGCTGAGTATGATAGGTATGGATGTCATCGCTCCATAGTAGATCAATCTTTATATACTTGGACGTTTTCAGAGTAGTTGGGAACCTGATCATCATATATCAAAACAGATGATGTGTTTTGTTTTATTTTCAACTTTATTTGATCACTCGGATATTAATAAAAAAGTGGTTATAATTGTAACCTTAACTTTTAAATTGGTGGAGGCATAAGCCAGTGGAAGGCCTCGGTCAGATGATCAAAAGCTCCAGTGGCGGGTCATCACATAACTAAGACCAGTGTCAGGAAACACTTGTCCTCTTTCCTGATGAATCTTACTTAACCTTTGCTTATCAACTTTATCACTGCACTTAACACTTCGCTATCCCTGCTATTTCACTTAGTTCCTTATGTCACACACGCATATAGGCATGCTTTCCCGACCAGCGAACCAAGTGCTAAGAGTGTAACAAGCGGGGCCCCCTTGTTATGCTACCACCTTGTTTCAACCCAGTGTGGCAGACTAACCTTAAGTCTGATCGCCCACGTTACTCACTGTGTGTTTTGCTTGCAAACTTGCTTTGTACATAGTCTATATACAGTATAAATATACTGTGCATAGTCTATATACAGTATAAATATACTGTGCATAGTCCATATACAGTATAAATATACTGTACATAGTCTATATACAGTATAAATATACTTGCATGCTATTTTGATGAAGGAAATAAATATTTACTGCTAACGTTTGCTTGTTCTTCAGCCCTACCTTGGTTAATCGTGCAACGAGCAAGAGTTCTGGCCACAACATTACACCTTTGTTCGTAATATCCACTTTATATTGCCTATATATTACTCTCTTCTAGGGACACCAAATGCCTAACTCCGCGACACAGTGATGATCCTCTTAGATTTGTACCCAAACCATCGCCTTCAAAAAGAAAGTAATGAATTTTCACCTTCACCTCGCTCTTCTCGCGTTGGTTACCTTGTTAAAAGTTTGTGTTTACTGACACCATCACGCTCTATGACCGCTGAGAAAGTTCTTGTGCCAGCATGATGACATTAAATACCTGGAGACGGAAGTTGTAAGCGTGAGTGTACTCACCATTATGTGGTTGCAAGGATGAAGACTTATCTCCTGTGTATGTGTGTGTGCATGTGTACTTACCTAATTGTACTCACCTAATTGTGGTTGCAGGGGTCGAGTCATAGCACCTAGCCTCGCCTCTTCACTGGTCACTACTAGGTCCTGCTCCATGAACTTTATCCTACCTCTTCTTGAAGCTATGTATGAATCCTGCCTCCACTACATCACTCTTCAGATTATTCAACTTCCTGACAACTCAGTGACTAAAAAAATGGTTCATTAACCTCCCTGTGACTCATCTAAGTCTTCAACTTCCAATATTGACCCCTTGTTGGTATGTCCCATCTCTGAAACATCCTCTCTCTGTTCACTTTATCAATTCCTCTCAGTATTTTATATGTTATGTCCTTCAGTATCGTCATATCGATTTCCCATAACCTCTCCTCGTATGAGAGGTTAAGGTGTGGGTTCCAAACTGGTGCGGTATACTCCAGTAAGGGCCTGACGTACACTGTGTACAGAGTCCTGAACGATTCCTTACTGAGGTGTCGGAATGTTATTCTTAGGTTTGCTAGGTGCCCATATGCTGCAGCAGTTATTTGGTTGATGAGCGCCTCAGGAGATGTGTTCGGTATTATATTCACCCCAAGATCCTTTTCCTTGAGTGAGGGTTGTAATCTTTGGCCCTCTAGACGGTACTCTGTCTGCGGTCTTCTTTGCCCTTTACGATCTTCATGACTTTCCACTTGGTGGGGTTGAGCTCCAGGAGCCAGTTGCTGGACCAATTCTGCAGCCTGTACAGATCCCTTTGTAGTCCTGCCTGCACCTCCTTCGATTGAATTCTCCTCATTAACTTCACATCGTCTGCAAAGATGGACACTGCTGTGTCTATTCCTTCCTTCATGTCATTCACATATACAAGAAACAGCACCGGTCTTAGCACTGACCCCTGTGAAACCCAGCTCGTCACAGGCACCTTCACTGATACCTGTACTCACCTAATTATAATCACCGAATTGTGGTTGTAGGGTCGAGTCATAGCTCCTGGCCCCGCCTCCTCACTGGTCGCTATAGGTCACTCCCTGCTACCTGAGCTTTATCATACCTCTTCTTATAGCTATGTGTGAATCCTGCCTCCACCACCTCTCTTTCCAGACCAGCCAGGCTGTGGTTCGTACGTTGGACTGCGTGCGGCCAGCAGTAACAGCCTGGTTGATCAGGCTCTGGTCCAACAAGAGGCCTGGTCACAGACCGGGCCGCGGGGGCGTTGACCCCTTGAATTCTCTCCAGGTAGACTCCAGGTAGTGTGTATGTGTGTGTATATGTGTGTGTGTGTGTGTGTGTGTGTGTGTGTGTGTGTGTGTGTGTGTCTGTCAGTCAGTTTTAAATTACCTCTTTTTGAAAGAAAATATTGATCTCCATGGATGGAATATCATCCCCTAAAATCATAACCCTGGCACAATGTTAACCTTCATCATCATCCCTCTTGCAAGAACTGCTCTTGTTGCAACTCATTCCACTTCAGCAACCGTTTTCAACTCCCAGTTCTACCTCACCACTGTTTGCCATATTGTTTTGTTTGAATGCCTGCGCAGATATGTTGTAAATCTTGTTACTAATGGTTGTTGCCCAGAGTTACCACTTCCTGCCACTGACACCAGCATCATCATCCTGCCACTGACACCAGCATCATCATACTGCCACTGACACCAGCATCATCATCCTGCCACTGACACCAGCATCATCATCCTGGAGATACCTCTGTGTTCTCACTCAGTAAAGCGTCATTAACCCTTTACCAGGCCAGGTGTGCCTCATATTTGATTCTGCCATAGAGGGTATTTTAGAGGCGCCTAAAATAAATAAACTTGACAAATGAACACAAATAAATATGTCTTAGAATTGCTTATATTATCAGAATATAGGTTGCAAATGTTGCAGTGTCTCAAATTTGATGCGTGGCCTGGTAAAGGGTTAATATTATTTATATTTTATTAATAATATTTAAGAGCCCAGGATATATACACAAATAAGAGAGGGAAACTTATCACGACGTTTCGGTCCGAATTGGATCATTTACAAGTAATACTAACATACGAAGGTGAGGGAGCCAGTATATATGTAGAGGGGGGAATATGGACGGAATAGAGAGGGGAAGAAAGAATGAAGTGGAGAAGTAGTGGAAGAGGTAATGTTGGTAGTAGAAGTAGTAGTGGTAGTAGTAAGTAGGGGGGGAAGTAGTGGTAGACAGAAAAGGAAGTGAAGAGAGGCAATAGTAGCAGTAGTCATAGTAGTAGTCTAGGAGATCCCCATGAACGCCAAGTTAAGTCGGTTATTTCAATTGGGGTCCTTTTTCAGTGTTCCACAGGAAGTCACTCACTCCAAGGTATGTATTTACTGTTGGCTAACTGGTGCAACACACGCTCGGAAACTAACTATTCTTTCCATTAAACTCTGCTAGTTTAGGCTGTGAGTCAATCGTTCAGCCACAATTACAGAATTAGCTGAGTAGACAGAGACTGTACCTCAGCTGGCAGTGGATTTCCTGCTTCAGTTTGTATCATCAACCATAAACCTATACTTCAAAATAGATGATAATTTTTTATAAAAATATATTTTCTAATCTCTGGGGAAATCAGAGAAAGGGTGGGGCTTAAACTCATGGCAGATGAGGCCCTAAACTCATGGCCAGTTGGTGAACCACTCGTCCACCTGGCTCTAATAAGATTCATCCAACAGGCACACTGGCCTGTGAGTTTTAACACACTTGCCGTGGTTCGAGTCCCACCCGTTCCCTGATTTCTTTGCAACGGTGTTGTTATGATTTTCTGAGTGAGTCTCTGGACACTCAGTGAGGTAACACATCCTCCTCCTCCTCCCTCTTCATCTCTTCTATATTTTCCCACTCTTTAATTTCGTACTTTTCCCTCTCTTCTTCCTTTTTCATCCCCGTCTTTTCCTTCCTTCGTTTACTTCATTCATCTTTCCTGTTGCTTCCTTCTCCTTTCTCCTTTTGTTTCTCCTCGTGTTTGGCCTACTCTTCCTCCTCCTCTATTTCCTTCTACTTTTTTCTCTATATCTTCATTCTCTACTTATCTGAGTCCTCCTCCTCCTCTTCCTCCTCCTCCACCTCTTTCTATTCCTCTTTTAATTTTCTTATTCTTCCTCTGCCTCCTCCACTTCGTCCCCTCTTCTCACCTTCTGTTTCTTTTCCTCTTCTTCCTTTTCTTCAACTTTCTTGGCTACATTTCCTAATTTTCTCCCTTTTCCTTCCTCTCATTATTTGTCTTTTTTTCTCTTCCATTTTTTTCCTCTTTCTGCTTTTCCTCCTTCTTCTGTTCCTTTTCCTCGTGTTCCTCGTCCTCCTCTTTCTATTCCTCTTCTTCCTCCTCCTCCTTCTTCTCTTCCTCCGCCTTCTCGTTCTCTTCCTTCTCCTCCTCCTTCTCTTCCTCCTCCCCCTTATCGTCCTCTTCCTCCTCCTCCTCTTCCTCCTCCTCCTTCTCTTCTTCCTCCGCCTTATTGTCCTCTTCCTCCTCTTCCTTCTCTTCCTCCTCCTCCTCCGCCTCCTCCTCGTCCTCTTCTTACTCCTCGTTATCAACAAAGCACTGGGGATACAGCCAACAGTGTCACTCTCCATCTCCAGTATTCCCCTGGCACTGTTGTGGCTCCCTCGTGGCTCTACCACAAGGCTCACACACCCTGAGGGAGGCCCTGTGGCAGGAACAACGCACGTCGCAACAGTGGGCATACCCGGCGGCACAGTAGATGCTGTGGTAGATGGTGCGATAGATGGTGCAGTAGTTGGTGCAGTACATGAGGCGGTAGATGGTGCAGTAGATGGTGCGGTAGATAGTATGGTAGATGATGCGGTAGATAGTACAGTAGATAGTGCGGCAGTAGTTGGTACAGCAGTTGGTTCATCAGATGATGTAGCAGACGGTGTAACAGATGGCAAAGCAGATTGTTCGACAGATGGCACCAAAGAGGCTTGTAACACGCAGCGAGAACAATCACTGGTGTTTCTGCTTATTCTCTCTCTCTCTCTCTCTCTCTCTCTCTCTCTCTCTCTCTCTCTCTCTCTCTCTCTCTCTCTCTCTCTCTCTTCTCTCTCTCCACTCTCACCTCTCACACTCTCTCACTCTCTCACTCTCTCTCTCTCTCTCTCTCTCTCTCTCTCTCTCTCTCTCTCTCTCTCTCCTCCTCTCTCTCTCTCTCTCCTCTCTCTCTCTCTCTCTCTCTCTCTCTCTCTCTCTCTCTCTCTCTCTCTCTCTCTTTATTTTAGGTCATTCGTGTTTCATTCATCCAGCATGTCATCCTAACCACTCGGTGAATAACTAAAGTCAACTGAACACTTGTCAGAGGTCAGTAATGACTCACGTGGAGTCAGAAACTCAGGAGACTTGATTGATCTGTATATTTCGACTCTGCACTGGGATCCTCTTCATCAGATACACAAGTGAAAGGAGAAGAAGAAGAATATATTGGAACGGTATCACCTCACCTCAAGCAAGTCATCACCTGCTGAGATGAACGCACCGTCCTGGTATGAGATGAACACACCGTCCTGGTATCAGATGAATGCACCGTCCTGGTATGAATGGCTTACAATGTGCTGTGATGCCCTGATGTTCATGGGTACTTGAAGATATGTTACATAATGATGCAAATGGTTGAGAAATCCTGACAGGTTGAAGAATGAGAAACTTGTACAATATTCGGAAATATTTCGCCAGTCAGTGGCTTTAGTCCAGTACAGAGAAGAACAGTGGAGATTGAGGTAGTCAGTCCCTCAACCTGGAGTCGATGCGTTAAGTCCATCAATTCTGAGAAAAGTTTGATAGAGTGAACACATCGCCTCCAGGCTGAGGGACTGACTACCTCAGCCTCCTCCTCATCTTCCATCGTTCATCTCTGTAATGGACTGAAGAAGTCACTGGCTGGCGAAACGTTTCCACAAAAGAGATTCCCAAATGTCACATAAGTGTGTCATTCTTGAAGGTCATATCGCTTTGAGGAACACCTCAGACCCTCTCCATCCTCTGGCTGGCTCACATAATAACTAATTCTGCCTTCTAGCATAACTATATAGCGAGAGCGTCCTAACATTCATCTCATTATTAACATTTACGTGTCTCTGATTACTGTACCTGGGATAAGGTATGGAATTTTATACCAAAAAAGGAATTTTCTGTGCATACTTATTTCTCATTTTTTAACTGCTATTTAACTTCATATGAAAGTGGTGCAGTTGACGGTGCAACAGCCTGTTCAACGAACGTTGCAGGAGAGAGTGCAGTTTACTGTGCAGCAGGCGCTGCAACAGATGATGCAGGAGACAACGCAGAATGTGGAACGTAAGATGATATAGGAGACGGCACAATAGCTGGTTAAAAAAAAAAACTGAAGAATATTGCACAGGACGGAGTGTAATAAGTGTCACAGGTAACGGTACAATACATGATACAGCAGCACAGTATAAGAGTACATAACAGTGTAAAATGGAAAATATGTGAGATGGTGTATTGGTAAAGGGAACTGGAGGAACTACAGTGAATAGTAAAGAAGACAGTGAAAAACAGTATTGGTATTTAATTTATATATGTATATATGTCGTGCCGATTAGGTAAAACTTGCGATTTTGGCTTAAATAGCAACGATCACCTTGCCATATAAGACAAGTGAAAATTTGTGTATGCAATAATTTCGCCCAAATCATTCTGAACATAACGAAAAAAATATATTTCATTGTGTTTGTTTATTATTAAATTAATGTTAACGTATCTAAAATATATTTAGTTGGGTTAGGCTAAATTAAATTGCGCTTGTTGTAATAAGGTTAAGTAGGTTTTCCAAGTTTCTCTTAGTACAAAATTATAAATTCTTACATTAACATAAATGAAAAAAATATATCTTTACACGTATAAGAGAAAATTTTAGAAAGGACTTAATTTTAGATGAGTTCTTGCTAATTGACCAGTTTTACCTAATCGGCACGACATATATATATATATATCACATTGGAGAGAGGGATTATGGAAGAAGTAAATGTTTTCAGATATTTGGGAGTTGACGTGTCAGCGGATGGGTTTATGAAGGATGAGGTTAACCATAGAATTGATGAAGGAAAAAAGGTGAGTGGTGCATTGAGGTATCTGTGGAGACAAAAAACGTTATCCATGGAGGCAAAGAAGGGAATGTACGAAAGTATAGTGGTACCAACACTCTTATATGGGTGTGAAGCATGGGTTGCAAATGCTGCAGCGAGGAGGAGGCTTGAGGCAGTGGATATGTCCTGTCTAAGGGCAATGTGTGGTGTAAATATTATGCAGAAAATTCGGAATGTGGAAATTAGGAGAAGGTGTGGAGTTACTAAAAGTATTTGTCATAGGGCTGAAGAGGGGTTGTTGAGGTGGTTTGGTCATTTAGAGCGAATGGATCAAAGTAGAATGACTTGGAGAGCGTATAAATCTGTAGGGAAGGAAGGCGGGTAGGGGTCGTCCTAGAAAAGGTTGGAGGGAAGGGGTAAAGGAGGTTTTGTGGGCGAGGGGCTTGGACTTCCAGCAAGCATGTGTGAGCGTGTTAGATAGGAGTGAATGGAGACGAATGGTTTTTGGGACATGACGATCTGTTGGAGTGTGAGCAGGGTAACATTTTGTGAAGGGATTCAGGGAAACCAGTTAATTGATTTAGTTGGACTTGAGTCCTGGAAATGGGAAGTACAATGCCTGCACTTTAAAGGAGGGGTCTGAGATAGTGACAGCTGGGAGGGACTATTCTCAGCTGTCGTATCTGAGCTCCTCTGCAAAGACAGTGATTATGTACGAGTGTGGTGAAAGTGTTGAATGATGATGAAAGTATTTTCTTTTTGGGGATTTTCTTTCTTTTTGGGTCACCCTGCCTCGGTGGGAGACGGCCGACTTGTTGAAAAAAAAAATATATATATATATATATATAATATATATATATATATATATATATATATATATATATATATATATATATATATATATATATATATACGTATATATATATATATATATATATATATATATATATATATATATATATATATATATATTTTTCCTTTATTTCCTTCCATCCGTCATCTTCCTTTCTTTGCCTCACTTCTAAGATCTGCAATCTCTACGATCATTTCCTCTTCCGACTTCCGTTCCACATGACTGATAGACTTTATACCTTTCCCCCATCTCCGCCCCCTCCTTCTCTCTTCCCACGTCAGTCATCCGTAACATCATCAACACACACAGTGCCACTCGTCTTCCTGCACCTCCAGGATGGACAGCCTCTTCTACACACACTGTGGGGTGACATTCTTATAGTGTATACCTGGAGAGGGTTTCGGGGGTCAACGCCCCCACGGCCCGGTCTGTGACCAGGCCTCATGGTGGATCAGGGCCTGATCAACCAGGCTGTTACTATTGGCCTCACGCAACCCGACGTACGAATCACAGCCCGGCTGGTCAGGTACTGACTTTAAGTGTCTGTCCAGCGCCTTCTTGAAGACAGCCAGGAGTCTATTGATAATCCCCCTTATGTGTGCTGGGAGGAAGTTGAACAGTCTTGGGCCCCTGATACTGATTGTGTTGTCTCTTATCGTGCTAGTGGCACCCCTGCTTTTCATTGGGGAAATGTTGAATCGTCTGTCGAGTCTTTTGCTTTCATGGGGAGTGATTTTCGTGTGCAAGTTTGGTACTAATCCCTCTAGGATTTTCCTAGAGGGATGTGTAGCAGAGATATTTATAGTCCTTGAGGCTTGCTTGTTGGAGCGCATCTGGCATGGCTTTCATAATGCGTGAGGAGTGCTTGTTAGAGCGCATCTGGCATGGCTTTCATAATGCGTGAGGAGTGCTTGTTAGAGTGCATCTGGCATGGCTTTCATAATGCGTGAGGAGTGCTTCTTAGAGTGTGCTTAGAAATATTGCTATTACCTTTACTTTTGCCTCCCTTCACCCTTCACTTCCCCTTTTTCTCTTGCCATTAAACTACTCTCCCTACTTTCCACCACCATCATTTCTCCTACTACTACCTCCACTACCTACCTGCCGCTCTCTGCTGCTCACTCACGTATCTGCCACTGCTGCTATCACTGCCTGCCTGCCCTGTCGCTGCTGCTGCTACCCGCTACGTAATCTGCCGCTGCTGCTGCATCACGCGCCTTGCCAATCGCTGCTGTACACACGACTGTCTGCCGCTATCGCTGCTGCATACGCTCCACTGCCTGCCGCTATCGCTGCTGCTGTACCCACTGCCTGCCTCTCTATCGCTGCTGCTGCATCACTGCAAATCTGCCGCTGCTGCTGCCTCACTGCCTGCCTGCCACTGTCGCTGCTGCTGCGCTCACTGCATATCTGCCGCTGCTGCGCCATCACTGCCTGCCTGTCGCCTGCTGCATCACTGACTGTCTGCCGTATCGCTGCTGCTGCATCACTGCCTGCGTGCCACTATCGCTGCTGCTGCTATCGTGACTGCCTCGCTCGTCGCTGCTGCTGCGCGGACTGCCTGCCTGCCTGCTTGCTGCTGCTGCATCACTGCCTGCCTGCCACTCATCGCTGCTGCTGCCTGCTGCCTGCCTCCCACAGTTGCTGCTGCTGCTATCACTGCCTCCCTGCCGCTGTTACTGCTGCCATCACTGCCTGCCTGCCGCTGTCACTGCTGCTGCCTGCTGCCTGCCTGCCGATTGCTGCTGCTGCCTCACTGCCTGCCTGCCGCTATCGCTGCCTGCTATCCGCTGCCTGCCTTCCGCTATCGCTGCTGCTGCATCATACCTGCCTATCACTGCTGCTCTGGCCACTGCCTGCCTGTCACGCTGCTGTCCGCTCCCTGCCTGTCACTGCTGCTCACCCTGCCTGTCTGCCACTGTCGCTGCTGCTGCATCCGCGCAATCTGCCGCTGTCGCTGCTGCTGCATCACTGCCTGTCTGCCGCTGTCGCTGCACTCTATCCACTGCCTCTGCCACTATCACTCTGCTGCTACCCTGCCGCCACTATCTACTCGCACTGCATCCACTGCCTGCCTGCCACTATCGTTACTGCCGCATCACCTGCCTGCCACTGTCACTGCTGCCATACACTGCCTGCCTGCCACTGTCGCTGCTGCCGCATCACTGCCTGCCTGCCGCTGTATCCACTTCCCCTATCACTGCCTGCCTGCCGCCTGTCCTGCTGCTGCATCCGCTGCCTGCCTGCCGCTGTCGCTGCTGCTGCCATCACTGCATGTATCTGCCGCTGCTGCTGCGTCAGACTGCCTGCCTGCCGCTATCCACTCTGCTGATCCCTGCCTGCCTGCCACAGTTGCTGCTGCTGCCATCACTGCCTGCCTGCCAGCTATCACTGCTGCCATCACTGCCTGCGCTCGCTATCGCTGCTGCTGCTTCCACTGCCTGCCTGCCCTATCTGCTGCTGCATCACTGCCTGCCTGTCTGCTGCTGCATCACTGCCTGCCTGTCGCTGCTGCTGCCATCACTGCCTGCCTGTCACTGCTGCTGCATCACTGCCTGTCTGCCGCTGTCACTGCTGCTGCCCATCCACTTGCTCTCTGCCATCCGCTACTGCCTCCACTGCCTCTCTGCCACTATCGGCTCTGCTGCTCACTGCCTGCCTGCCTGCCACTGTCACTGCTGCTGCATCCGCTGCCTGCCCTGCCACTACTACTGCTCCCTCGCCTGCCTGCCAGCTGTCGCTGCTGCCGCCACCCACTGCCTGCCTGCCACTATCACTGCCGCTCACTGCCTGCCTGCCGCTGTCGCTGCTGCCGCATCCTGCTGCCTGCCGCTTCACTGCTGCCGCATCACTGCCTCCCTGCCACTGTCGCTGCTGCCGCCCATCACTGCCTGCCTGCCACTGTCGCTACTGCCGCTCACTGCCTGCCTGCCTTATCGCTGCTGCTATCCACTGCGCCTGCCGCTGTCGCTGCTGCTGCGTTCGCTGCCTGCCTGCCGCTATCGCTGCTGCTGCCTCCGCTGCCGTAATCTGCCGCTGCTGCTGCCTCGACTGCCTGCCTGCCGCTAATCACTGCTACTGCTATCCCTGCCTGCCTGCCGCTGTCGCTGCTGCTGCATCACTGCCTGCCTGCCGCTATCACTGCTGCTCATCGACTGCCTGCCTGCCGCTATCCTACTGCTGCATCACTGCCTGCCTGCCGCTGTCACTGCTGCCGCATCCACTGCCTGCCTGCCATATCGCTGCTGCCGCATCACTGCCTGCCCGCTGTCCGCTGCTGCTGCTTCACTGCCTGCCTGCCGCTATCACTGCTGCCGCGCTTCGCCTGCCTGCCTGCCGCTGTCACTGCTGCCGCACACTGCCTGCCTGCCGCTATCGCTGCTGCCCTCACTGCCTGCCTGCCACTATCGCTGCTGCCATCATCACTGCCTGCCGCTAATCGCTGCTGCGCATCCTGCCTGCCTGCCGCTATCGCTGCTGCCTGTTCGTTCCTGCCACTGTGCTGCTGCTATCACTGCCTATCTGCCGCTGCTGCTATCGGCTGCCTCCCTGCCGCATTCGCTGCTGCTGCCTGCGCTGCCTGCCTGCCGCTATCACTGCTGTGCCTCCCTGCCTCCCTTGCCGCTGTCGCTGCTGCTGCCTGCACTGCCTGCCTGCCAGTCGCTGCTGCTGCCTGCTGCCTGCCTGCCGCAGTCGCTGCTGCTGCCTGCCTGCCTGCCGCTTGCTGCTGCCACTCACCTGCCTGCCGCCTTCAATGCTCTCTGCTACTCGCACTGCCTGCCTGCCAGCTGCCTGCTACTGCTATCCTGCCTGCATCGCTGCTGCTGCCTCACTGCGTCATCGCTGCTGCTCATCACTGCTGTTATCTGCTGCTGCATCACTGCCTATCAGGTTGCTGCTAGCTTCGCTGCCTGCCTGCCGCTTCATGCTGCTGCCTACCACTACTGCTAATCACTGCTACTAGTCCTACCTACCTACTATCACTACTACCTCCTCTTCTCCCTCTCTTGTTCCCGTCCCTCTCCGGCTCTCCTCTATATACCGGCTTCTTCACTCTCCTCGCTGTCAGTGTGGTTTTGTAAATAGTAAGTAAGTTTATTCAGGTATACACAAATACAGTTACATAGATTATCATACATAGCAGCATGTGTAGAGAACCCAGGATAACCCAAAAAAAATCAGTGAATTATTTCCATTGGGGTCCTTTTAATACCTTATTATACTAGAAAGGGGATAATATCTTATTAAACTATACTCCTATGTTCAGGTTATTTGTGTATTCAGTGTTTGGGCGTGGTTGTTGTAGTGGGATGTTTAACTAGCGTGGTTGTTATAGTGAATTGTGCAGAGTGGTTGTTATCGTGCGTTGCGTAGCATTGTTGTTATAGCGGGTTGTGTTGCGTGGTTGTTAGTGGTTGTGTCGCGTGGTTATGGTGGGTTGTGTAGCGTGGTTGCCATAGAGGGTTGTGTAGCGTGGTTGTTATAGTGAATTGTGCAGAGTGGTTGTTATAGTGGGTTGTTTAGCGTGGTTGTTATAGTGGGTTGTGTATCGTGGTTGTTATAGCGGGTTGTGTAGCGTAGTTGTTATAGTGGGATGTATGGTGTGTGTTACAGTGGGCTGTGTAGCGTGGTTGTTATATCGGGTTGTGTGGCCTCGCTGTTATAGTGGGAATGCCAGTATTATTAAAATGTGAGGATCGTAGTTGTTATAAAGTGCGGGGCGATAAGGTTTATGGTGTGTGGGATGAGTGGTTGGTATATGTGTGACGCGTGGTTAGTATAGTGAGAGGTATCATAGTTGCTAATGTGTGTGAGGCGTGGTTGCTATAACCTCTCCCCTTCTTGCCATAACTTACTCTGGGCGAGGAAGTTATAGCAAGAGGAGAGAGCTTGCGATAGTGTTCAAGGCGTGGTTGTTATAATGAGAGTGGGTAGTTGTGGTGTATGTATATGGTTGTTATACAATGTGCCGCATAGTTTATATAGTGTCAGGCGATGTTGGTATAGTGAGTAGGGTGTGACTGTTATAGTGTATTATGTTTGAGTGTAGCGTGGTTGTCACAGTGTGTGGAGTGTTGGTGTTACTGTTTGGTGAGTGTTTTCATTTAGTGTGTATGGAGCGTGGTTGTCACAGTGTGTGGAGCGTGGTTTACATGGTGAGAGGATTGTAGTTGTTACAGTGTGCTGTTCATAATTCTTATAGTGTGATGTGTATATTTTTGTGATAGTGTGTGGTCCTTGGTTGTTATAATGTGTATAGATGTTATAGTGTGTGAGGTATGGTCAGTATAGTGTGTGAGGTATGGTCAGTATAGTGTGTGAGCTATGGTCAGTATAGTGTGTGAGGTATGGTCAGTATAGTGTGTGAGGTATGGTCAGTATAGTGTGTGAGGTATGGTCAGTATAGTGTGTGAGGTATGGTCAGTATAGTGTGTGAGGTATGGTCAGTATAGTGTGTGAGGTATGGTCAGTATAGTGTGTGAGGTATGGTCAGTATAGTGTGTGAGGTATGGTCAGTATAGTGTGTGAGGTATGGTCAGTATAGTGTGAGGTATGGTCAGTATAGTGTGTGAGGTATGGTCAGTATAGTGTGTGAGGTATGGTCAGTATAGTGTGAGGTATGGTCAGTATAGTGTGGAGGTATGGTCAGTATAGTGTGTGAGGTATGGTCAGTATAGTGTGTGAGGTATGGTCAGTATAGTGTGTGAGGTATGGTCAGTATAGTGTGTGAGGTATGGTCAGTATAGTGTGTGAGGTATGGTCAGTATAGTGTATGAGGTATGGTCAGTATAGTGTATGAGGTATGGTCAGTATAGTGTGTGAGGGATGGTCAGTATAGTGTGGAGGAATTGTGTGTTTGTCAAGGTCTTGGTTTCTTTAGTGTCCCTGAGTGACGTGGTTGCTGTATTGTCTGGATCGAGGCGTGGGGGTTTTAGCGTGTGCTGTGTTGTTGCTATGGTGTGTAGGGCAAGCAATGTTGGTTTTTGTGTGTGGAGCGAGGTAGGGGGTGTTTGCTGTGGGGTTTTGGGCAGAGCGTGTGTGGTGCGTGATTGTTCTAGTGAGTTTGGCCTGAATGTTACAATGCATGAGCGTGGTTGCTGTGTTAATGGAACAAGGGGTAGTTCTTAAATGTGTGGTTTTCTTTGAGTATAAGGGCATTGCGTGGTTAATGGTTACATTGTTTGAGCCGCTATTGCTAGTGTGTGCAGTATGGTTGTTAGCAAGTGTGTGGTGTGGTTATAGTGAGGTGCGTGTTTATGTTCCATGGAAGTTATATCATGTAACTAGAGGAGTAATTGTTAGCGTTGTTATAGTGTGTGTGTCTGTGTGTGTGTCTGTGTGTATGTGCGCTTGCGTAATTGTAGTTGCAGGGGTCGATTCTCAGCTCCTGGCTCTGTCTCTCTGCTGGCAGCTACTAGTTTCGCTTAAAACTTCGTGGGCTCTATCATTACTGTTATTAAAGCTATGTATGGATTCTTGCTACCACTTCGTAGTCTAGGTCGTTCAAGGTCCTCACCAGTCTAAGGCTTAAGAAGTATTCTGTACTTTTAACTTTCAGCTGTGACATCGCGTACTTAAGATCCGCCTCTCAAACTGACTCTCCCTGGTAACCCACTCAGTTCTTCAGAGTATTTTGTAAGTCGTAATCATGTCACCTTTGGTCCTTCTATCCTCTAGTGTCATCAGGTTTAGCTCATTTAACCTCTCCTATGGAGTAGTTTCGTTGAAAGCCTTTGCACTTTTTCCAGATTCTTTACATGCTTAACCAAATGTGGGTTCCTTACTGGCGTTGTATATGCTCCAAGATGTGCCGTGTACTAAGTCGCAAATGCCTTCTTGTTGACGTTACTGAAAACTACTCTTAAATTTGATAGTCTCGCGTTTACTGCAGTAGTTATTCGGTTGATGTGTGGCTTAGGCAGAATACTGGAAACTATGCTCACCCCGAGGTCCTCCTCCCTGAGGGAGGTTTGCAGCCTTAGTACCCCGAACCTGTACACTGTTTCCGGACGTCTGTGCTTTCCTTTTTCTCATAACTTTGAATTTGCTGGTGCATAACAGTAGCCATATGTCAGACAATTCCTACAGCTTGTCCAGATTCTTTTATAGTCTTTATTGGTCTACTGCTGTTTGTACTCTCCTTATTAGTTTCACATCATCTGACTCGATTTTCTCCGTCATGTCGCCCGCATAGACGAGAACAGTGTCGTGTCTGTGTACTCACCTATTTGTGGTTGCAGGGGTCTAGTCATAGCTCCTAGCCTCGCCTCTTCATTGATCGCTACTATGTCCTCTCCCTCCCTGCTTAATGAGCTATATCAAACCTCGTCTTAAAACTATGTATGGTTCCTGCCTCCACTACGTCCCTTTCTAGACTATTCCACTTCCTGACAATCCAGGGCAGCACGGGTTTAAAGCAGGTCGCTCCTGTCTGTCCCAACTACTGGACCACTACGACAAGGTTCTAAATGCTCTAGAAGACAAACAGAATGCAGATGTTATATACACAGACTTTGCAAAAGCCTTTGACAAGTGTGACCATGGTGTAATAGCACACAAAATGCGTGATAAAGGAATAAAGGGAAATGTTGGTAGATGGATCTATAATTTCCTAACAAGTAGAACACAATGAGTAGTAGTCAACAGAGTAAAGTCTGAGGCAGCTAATGTGAAAACTCTGTTCCACAAGGCACAGTACTCTCTCCCATCCTGTTCCTCATCCTCATATCGGACATAGACAGGGATATAAGCCACAGTGCCGTGTCTTCCTTTGCAGATGACACCCGAATCTGTATGACAGTGTCCACCGTTGAAGACACTGCAAGACTGCAAGCAGACATAAACCAAATCTTTAAATGGGCTGCAGAAAACAATATGAAGTTCAATGATGAGAAATTTCAATTACTCAGATACGGAAAACGTGAGGAAATTAAAATCTCATCAGAGTACAAAACTAATTCCAACCACACAAAAAACTAATGTTAAAGACCTGGGAGTGATCATGTCAGAGGATCTCACCTTCAAGGACCATAACACCGTAGCAATCACATCTGCTAGAAAAATGACAGGATGGATAATGAGAACCTTCAAAACCAGGGATGCCAAGCCCATGTTGACACTTTACAGATCGCTTGTTCTATCTAGGCTGGAATATTGTTGCGCACTAACTGCACCTTTCAAGTCAGGTGAAATTGCGGACCTTGAAAATGTGCAGAGAACCTTCACGGCACGCATTACTGCGATAAACCACCTCAATTACTGGGAACGCTTGAAGTCCCTAAACCCTAGAACGCAGGCGGAAGAGATACATTATTATATACACGTGGAAAATTCTCGAGGGATTAGTTCCTATCTTGCACACGAGAGTCACTCCCTACGAAAGCAAAAGACTCGGCAGGCGATGTAACATCCCCCCAATGAAAAGCAGGGGTGCCACTAGCACGTTGAGAGACAACACAATAAGTGTCAGGGGCCCAAGACTGTTCAACTGCCTCCCAGCATACATCAGGGGGATTACCAACAAACCCCTGGCTGTATTCAAGCGGGCACTGGACAGGCACCTAAAGTCGGTACCTGACCAGCCAGGCTGTGGTTCGTACGTTGGACTGCGTGCGACCAGCAGTAACAGCCTGGTTGATCAGGCTCTGATCCAACATGAGGCCTGGTCACAGACCAGGCCGCGGGGGCGTTGACCCCCGGAACTCTCTCCAGGTAAACTCCAGGTGACTCGTCGGAATCTTCAATTTCCAATTGTGACCCCTTGTTTCTGTGTCCCATCTATGGAACATCCTGTCTTTGTCCACCTTGTCAATTAATATGTCGTTATCATGTCTTGCCTAACCTTCCTGTCCTCCAGTGGCGACGGGCCGATTTCCCTTAACCTTTCTTCGTAGGACAATCCCCTTAGCTCTGGGACTAGTCTTGTTGCAAACCTTTGCATTTTCTCTAATTTCTTGACATGCTTGACCAGGTATGGATTCCAAACTGGTGCTGCATACTCCAGTATGGGCCTGACGTATATAGTGAACAGAGTCTTGAACGATTCCTTACTGAGGTATCGGAACGCTATTCTTAGGTTTGCCAGGCACCCAAATGCTACAGCAGTTATCTGGTTGATGTGAGCCTCAGAAGATGTGCTTGGTATTATACTCACCACAATATCTTTTTTCTTGAGTGAGGTTTACTGTCTTTGGCCACCTAGATTATACTCCGTCTGCGGTCTTCTTTGCCCTTCCCCGATCTTCATGACTTTACATTTGGCAGGGTTAAATTCAAGGAGCCATTTACTGGACCAGGCTTGTAGCCTGTCCAGGTCTCTTTGTTGTCCTGCCTGATTTTCAACTGATTTAATTCTTCTCATTAACTTCACATCATCTGCAAACAGGGACACTTCTGAGTATCCCTTCAGTTATGTCATTCACATATACCAAAAACAGTACAGGTCCTAGGACTGACCCTTGTGGAACCCCACTCGTCACAGGTGCCCACCCTGACACCTCATCACGTACCATGACTCGTTGTTGCCTCCCTCTCAGATATTCTCTGATCCATTGCAGTGCCTTTCCTGTTACGTGTGCCTGATCCTCTAGTTTTTGCATTAACCTCTTGTGAGGAACTGTCGAACGTACGTGTGTGTGTGTGTGTGTGTGTGTGTGTGTGTGTGTGTGTGGTTACACTTAGATGTTAAAGATCATGTCATGATTACCATAGTGCAAAAAACACGTCTTCCCTTAGTGTGCCGAACAATTTTCTTACAGCATTTGGAAAACAAAACGTTGCTATAGCGAGTGGGAAATTCGTCTTAGAGTGTGTGGTGTGATTTGTAAACTGCATGGAATATTCTTGTTATAGCGTGTGGAGCGTACCTGTTAGACTATGTGGCTCTTAGATGTTATATTATGTGGAACGTATTTGTTATAAAATGTGAAGTGAAGTTATTAGCCATGAAGTTATTAGAGATGAAGTTATTAGCCATGAAGTTATTAGCCATGAAGTTATTAGTCATGAAGTTATTAGTCATGAAGTTATTAGTCATGAAGTTATTAGTTTTACATGGAGTGTTTTCTCTACAAGGCGTGGTTTTCACAGTGTAAGGAGGGTTAATTAATTATTGTTTTTTATTGAGGTCTTTATTGTGTATAGGACGTGTTTGTTATGGTTATTTTGGCTGTGGTGGGGAGAGTAGATGCTATTGAGTATTGGATGACAATGTTCAGCATATTTGCAGTGGTTGTTTTAGTGAAATGAGAGTAAGTGTTATATCTGGAGCGTAGTTATGGTGTTTTAGGTGAGGTTGAGAGAAAATAAAGGCGTGTTTGTTATTATCCATTTTTTTTACTCATCATATTCCTCGCTCTACCAGTAACACTTGGTTACTATGAGTTAACTCATTGCCACACGCTTTGTTGATATATCTGTATTTGTTATGTTAATGCTTTATACTGGTTCATTGACGCAAACAATCTGAGCTTAGCCTAAACTAAGCAACTTAATGTAACCAGACCCAGCTTAAAGTTAAGACTTTTCTGATAAAATATAGTAATTAATACTTCAAACAATATAAATCGAGGCAGAAAATGGACATGAAGACACAAGAAAGAAAGTTGTTTAAGTAAGCAGATGAGAGGTTGTCTGAGGCCAGTGCTGTGTCGCACCCCATCATAGCCGTGCTGTGTCGTACCATATCATGGCCGTGCTGTGTCGCACCCCATCATGGCCGTGCTGTGTCACACCCCATCAGGGCCGTGCTGTGTCGCACCCCATCATGGCCGTGCTGTGTCGCACCCCATCAGGGCCGTGCTGTGTCGCACCCCATCATGGCCGTGCTGAGTCGCACCCCAACAGGGCCGTGCTGTGTCGCACCCCATCAGAGCCACTCTTACTCCCTTGCTACTCCTTCTAATACCAATCTGCTTTTCCCATAGTGTTGCCTTTTTACCCCAAATTCCTCCCTCACTCGACCATTCCTTTATGTCATCAACATTCCTTTAAAATCATTTACTCTCATGGTAAAAAAACGATCCCAAGCAACACTTGCTCATATTATTATACCTTACAACACCCTCCATCATCACCGTCCATCAACACCCTATATCATCAACCTCCATCATCACCCTCCATCATCACCCTCCATCATCACCCTCCATCATCATCATCATCCATCAACACCCTCCATCAACACAATCCATCAATATCCTCCATCATCTCCGTCCATGTCCATCAATATCCGGTCACTACTGACCAGCTGTGTTTTCGAAACTGAGGCAGATGAGGCCAGCTGGTAATGCTAAGGCTGATGACGTCTATAACAGCTGGTGACACTAAGAAAGAAGTGGAAGGGAGGTCTCTGTACCAGCTGGCGACACTGTCTTACTCTGCTCAACAAATAACCTAATAACTACACTTGTGAGTTGATCGGTGGAACATTAAGTCGCAGTAAAACCTCCATTATATTCTTAATATTCGCATTTCACTCGCAATTTCTTTTTTCTCCCTCGTTTTCTGGACGAGAAAAGCGAGAAAGATTTGACAGGTGTGTGTGTGTGTGTGTGTGTGTGTGTGTGTGTGTGTGTGTGTGTGTGTGTGTGTGTGTGTACTCACCTAGTTGTGGTTGCAGGTGTTGCGTCACAGCTCCTGGCCCGTCTTCACTGGTCGCTATTAGGTCACTCTTCCTGCACCATGAGCTTCATTATACCTCTTCTTAAAGCTATGTATGAACCATGCCTCCACTACATTTAGCAGACTATTCCACTTCCTAACAACTATTTGAATAAAGAAATACTTCCTAACATCCCTGTGATTCATCTGAGTCTTCAACTTACAACTGAGACCCCTTGTTGCTGTGTCCCATCTCTGGAACATCCTGTCTCTGTCCAACTTGTCTATTCCTCTGAGTATTTTATATGTCGTTTTCGTATCCCTCCCTATCTCTCCTGTCCTATAGTGTCGCCAGGTCGATTTCCCTTAGCCTCTCCTCTTAGGACATGCCCCTTAGCTCCGCGACTAGTCTTATTGCAAACCTTTGCACTTTCTCTAATTTCCTTATGTGCTTGGCTAAGTGTGGGTTCCAAACTGGTGCTGCATACTCCAATATAGGCCTAACATACACGGTGTACAGGGTCCTGGACGATTTATCATTGAGATATCGGAATGCTATTCTTAGATTTGCTAGGTGCCGGTGCCCATATGCTGTAGCAGTTATTTGGTTGATGTGTGCCCTGTGTTATACTCTCCCCAAGATCCTTTTCTTTGAGAGGTTTGTAGTCTCTGGCCCCCTAGACTGTATTCCGTCTGCGTTCTTCATTACCCTTCCTCAATTTTCATGATTTTGCACTTGATGGGGTTGATCTCCAGGAGCCAGTCTCTGGACCAGGTCTGCAGCCTGTCCAGATCCCTTTATAGTTCTGCCTGATCCTCGTCATCAACTTCACATCTGCAAACAGGGATACTTCTGAATCTATTCTTTCCGTCATGTCGTTGACATATACCAGAAACAGCACCGGTCCTAGGACTGACGACTGTGGAACCCCGCTCGTCACAGGCGCCCACTTTGACACCTCGTCACGTACCATGACTAAGCTATTAGCTTAGACTAGACCTCTGCAGCCATATTTATGTGAGTACACACACACAGAAATACACAACACACACACACACACACACACACACAGAAATATACACACACACACACACACACACAGAAATACACACACACACACACACACACACACACACAATAAGGCGAACCCAAGACAAAGTATTTCTTGGCATCTTGCCACTGATCGACGTAACAATTTACCGTAACTGGTGAAGTTGTTAAGACTGAGCCTCAGTGCTGACTCCTCCCTCCCCTGCTGGGGCTCCATCAGACTCTCCTCCTGCTAGGGCTCACGACTCCTCCCTCCCTGCTGGGGCTCCATCAAGTGACTCCTCCTCCCTGCTGGGGCTCCATCAAGTGACTCCTCCCTCCCTGCTGGGGCTCCATCAAGTGACTCCTCCCTCCCCTGCTGGGGCTCCATCAGTGACTCCTCCCTCCTGCTGGGGCTCCATCAAGTGACTCCTCCCTCCTGCTGGGGCTCCATCAAGTGACTCCTCCCTCCCTGCTGGGGCTCCATCAGTGACTCCTCCTCCTGCTGGGGCTCCATCAAGTGACTCCTCCCTCCCCTGCTGGGGCTCCATCAAGTGACTCCTCCCTCCCCTGCTGGGGCTCCATCAAGTGACTCCTCCCTCCCCTGCTGGGGCTCCATCAAGTGACTCCTCCCTCCCCTGCTGGGGCTCCATCAAGTGACTCCTCCGCTGGGGCTCCATCAAGTGACTCCTCCTACCTGCTGGGGCTCCATCAGTGACTCCTCCCTCCCTGCATGGCTCCATCAAGTGACTCCTCCCTCCCCTGCTGGGGCTCTATCAAGTGACTCCTCCCTCCCCTGCTGGGGCTCCATCAAGTGACTCCTCCCTCCCCTGCTGGGGCTCCATCAAGTGACTCCTCCCTCCCCTGCTGGGGCTCCATCAAATGACTCCTCCCTCCCCTGCTGGGGCTCCATCAAGTGACTCCTCCCTACCCTGCTGGGGCTCCATCAAGTGACTCCTCCCTCCCCTGCTGGGGCTCCATCAAGTGACTCCTCCCTTCCCTGCTGGGGCTCCATCAAGTGACTCCTCCCTCCCCTGCTGGGGCTCCATCAAGTGACTCCTCCCTCCCCTGCTGGGGCTCCATCAAGTGCATGACATATCCAGGCTCCACCTAGCTGAAGATATATTGAGCCTCATTCTACGAAGAAAAATCGAAGCTCCATCTAGCAGAATAAATTTCAAGGTTCTTTCTAGCAAAATAAATATTAACTATAAGCTCTAGATAATGATATATCGCGGGTTCTTCTAGAAGTAACTATATAGCATTTTGACTTAAGAAATCGTAATGACAAGATTGCAAACAAACCATACCACGGGTGGGGATAGAACCCGCGGTCAGAGAGTCATAAATCTCCAGACCGACGCGCTAGCCCATGATTGTTGTTGTCGATTCGCCGGTACTCTCCCGGCCCGGGTCTTTTCCAGATGGTGACCCGACCTTTGCTCTCTGTCGTGGGAGTGTCTGAGACCTATGTCTCTCATTGGAGGGGGTATAAGTACCCCCTCATCGTCTGGGATCAATTGTCCCCAAGCCTAACCACGTTCCCCGCCCTCATGGGGTTCGTAGGGAGAAGCTAGGCCTCTCTGGTCTGCCATCTTCCCCGCCCCAGGAAGGCCAGATAATGGTAGTCTTGCGAGCTGCAGATGGTAGCAAGCTCCAGCTTTATCACCTACCCTGCCGTAGAAGGGCTGGGCATGGTGTGTCGTCCCCCGAGTTTTATGACTCTCTGATCGCGGGTTCTATCCCCGCCCGTGGTATGGTTTATATCGTATTTCAGTGGTATACAGTACCAACAAGATGATGAATTACTCACATGTGTAACATCTGGGTATCTTCGTGGAGACTGCAGAAATATATACAGCAGACAGTGGAAGATGAGGTAATCAGTCCCTCAGCCTAGGAGCAAGTGATGAGCACCGTAGTCTTGAAGCAGTCTTCCTGCCGGTGCTTCACAGTCTTCAAGACTACGGTGCTCATCACCTGCTCCTACGGTGAGGGACTCATCACCTCATCTTCCACTCTCTGCTGTACATACTTCTAGTCTTCATATTATGTTAATGTGATGTATTGATAAAGCCACTGGAGGGCGAAACGTCTACAATTAAACAAACCCAGCTGTTGAAAATGTGTCAAATTCATGATAGATATCGATGCCGTATTTAGCTTTAGTAAAATAAATTTCCTATATATAAAAAAATCTTTTCATATTAAAATCTAACACTGAGTGTTGTCGAAGATCTATTATGATCTAATTAGCTTTTGCTCTATGAAATACTTAAGTAATCAATGCCCTTCCAGTCCTGAAAAACTTCAGAAAAACAGGAGAGGATATTTCATTAATGAAGTGAGAGACGTGGGCGGATGAAGGGAGGGAGGGAGAGAGAGAGAGAGAGAGAGAGAGAGAGAGAGAGAGAGAGAGAGAGAGAGAGAGAGAGAGAGAGAGAGAGAGAGAGAGAGAGAGAGGGGAGGGAGAGAGGGGAGAGAAGGATAACAGCTCTTAGCTTGTAAATGAACTGAGGTCTTTTAACAGGCTGGTAACAAATAATCATATTATTTGAGATTCAGTAGAGTGGGATATGCATACTGTGATTCAGTAAAGTGGTAGGTGAATGTAGTGAGTTAGTAGTAGTAATAATATCTTCATTTACTACAAGTATATGTACAAGGTATACAGTCCTAGCTGACAACAATGACTTACTATATAGAAAGCCACTTGTTATGATGAGCATTTCGGGCAAATTAGGTCAGTTTTGTCCCAGGATGCGACCCACAGCAGTCGACTAACACCCAGGTACCCATTTTACACTGATGGGTGAACATAGACAACAGGTGTAAAGAAACACGCCCAATGTTTCTACCCTGGATGGGAATCAAACCCAAACCCTCGCCGTGTGAAGCGAGAGCTTTAGCCACCAGGCCACCAGATTGAAAGGTCCATGTAGTGAGTCAGTAAAGTGAAATTTGAGTGCCGTGGGTTAGTAGACAGAAAGTGATTCGTGACGTAGGCCAGAGGAGAGAGGTTGAACACTGTGGGTTTGTAGATCCAATGAAATGTGTGTGTGATATATATATATGTCGTGCCGATTAGGTAAAACTTGCGATTTTGGCTTAAATAGCAACGCTCACCTTGCCATATAAGACAAGTGAAAATTTGTGTATGCAATAATTTTGCCAAAATCATTCTGAACATAACGAAAAAAATATATTTCATTGTGTTTGTTTATTATTAAATTAATGTTAACGTATCTAAAATATATTTAGTTGGGTTAGGCTAAATTAAATTGCGCTTGTTGTAATAAGGTTAGGTAGGTTTTCAAAGTTTCTCTTGGTACAAAATTATAAATTCTTACATTAACATAAATGAAAAAAATATATCTTTAAACGTATAAGAGAAAATTTTACAAAGGACTTAATTTTAGATGAGTTCTTGCTAATTGACCAGTTTTACCTAATCGGCACGACATATATATATATATATATATATATATATATATATATATATATATATATATATATATATATATATATATATACATTTTATACGGAGGTACCACCTCTAGAACTTTATTGGGGACCCTCATCCTCAGAGAAGACGATAAACGTACCTCAGGGAAAACTCGAGGTTCTCCCCGGAGCTGTTTGAATATTTTCTTCTCCTACCACCCCATATATATAATATGTGAATGCTTTATTAATAGACAGAATACATTGACAGAAAACACAAACATGAACATGAATACAATGGTACAATATATCAAAGATTATGAATCTCTTCCAGCTCCTCCGAAGCCGGACGCGAGCCAAGTATGCAGCATGCGTTCCCCTCTGGATGGCCACGCTGAGACACTGGAACATGAACGTGGCTGCCCTTGGGTCCCTGGTGGTGTGGATGTGTCTGGAACCCAGTTCTTTAAGGAAACGTGTTGCATTTTTTCCCCATGATCCCAAGGTCTCTGATCCCACTGGGACAAATTGATACTGTTGGCTTATGTCCCTGTACTGTGGTCAGCAGCTCCTCCCTGTCGCCCGACACTGTGATGGATGTAGGTGTCAGCCAGTGTCGACACACAGGTATAATCCCATGCTAAGAGCTTGCCATTCTTCCAAGGATAGATGGTGATCCCGTCGGGGCGGTTTGCTGGGTTGTGGGCGTTGTTGGCTGCTAGTGATCGAGGCTCTCTCTCGGCTGGGCATCCAGCTGTAGCAAGGGTTCTCTTTATGATGTCGTTGACCTCATTGTGTCTTGCATGCCAACCCTTGGTTTTAGAACAGTTAAGACCATGTAGACCATATTGGTCGGCTTGCGCATCGCTGCAAATACACGTATATTCCGTGTGAATAGGGGCAGCAAGGCGCAGAGCCACTGCAATACGAAATGGGAACTGTTTGGAGGAAGTCCCCAGAGTGATGTGCACTCACAGCTAGGAGACGGGCAGTCTCCCTGTCTGACGTTACGGCCCTAAGCATATTGGCAAGTATCTTTTCAGTGATGGGGCCGTCCCAGCTTGACTGTTTGTAGGCCAGCTCTTCACTAGGTTTTGGTGTTGGTGCAGCAAGAGTCTCCCATTCAGTGATGGCACTGGCGTAGCTAGGGTCCTGTATTCCTGCTGAATCACTGAGGTTGTCTGGAAGAATTTGTTTTATTAGCTCATTTGATGTTATGGAAGAGGATAAGAAAGCCGGTAATGCAATCTGGGAGGATTTGTGTACTCCCAGCCCCCAAGCCTGACTGGAAGTGAGGCTTGCAACCACTGTCCATCTTCGAGGGAAAGATTCAATACACTCTCTAGCATGGTCTTGAGGAGAGAGTCATATTCCTTGAGTTTTGGACTGCTGAAGGCTGGGGAGCATCTCAGGAAGTAGGTAAGTTTTGGGATTGACAGGCACCTGGTGAGTAGGTAGAAGGCATCATGTGTATCGATGTCTTTCATCCTACCTTCCATCGTCCTGAGGTCTGAGATATATATACATACATTAAATACATATATACATACATTTATTATATATATATATATATATATATATATATATATATATATATATATATATATATATATATATATATATATGTATATATATATATATATTTAATTAACACATCGGCCGATTCCCACCAAGGCAGGGTGGCCCGAAAAAAAAAAACTTTCATCATCATATATATATATATATATATATATATATATATATATATATATATATATATATATATATATATATATATATATATATATATATATATATATATATATATATATATATATATATATATATATATATATATATATATATATATATATATATATATATATATATATATAATATATATATATATATATATATATTATATATATATATATATATAATATATATATATATATATATATATATATTATATATATATATATATATATATATATATATATATATATATATATATATATATATATATAATATATATATATATATATATATATATAATATATATATTATATATATTTTTTTTCAACAAGTCGGCCGTCTCCCACCGAGGCAGGGTGACCCAAAAAGAAAGAAAATCCCCAAAAAGAAAATACTCTCATCATCATTCAACACTTTCACCACACTCGTACATAATCACTGTCTTTGCAGAGGAGCTCAGATACGACAGCTGAGAATAGTCCCTCCCAGCTGTCACTATCTCAGACCCCTCCTTTAAAGTGCAGGCATTGTACTTCCCATTTCCAGGACTCAAGTCCAACTAAATCAATTAACTGGTTTCCTGAATCCCTTCACAAAATGTTACCCTGTTCACACTCCAACAGATCGTCATGTCCCAAAACCATTCGTCTCCATTCACTCCTATCTAACACGCTCACACATGCTTGCTGGAAGTCCAAGCCCTCGCCCACAAAACCTCCTTTACCCCTTCCCCAACCTTTTCTAGGACGACCCCTACCCTGCCTTCCTTCCCTACAGATTTATACGCTCTCCAAGTCATTCTACTTTGATCCATTCTCTCTAAATGACCAAACCACCTCAACAACCCCTCGTCAGCACTCTGACAAATACTTTTAGGAACTTCAAGCCTTCTCCTAATTTTCACATTCCGAATTTTCTGCATAATATTTACACCACACATTGCCCTTAGACAGGACATCTCCACTGCCTCCAGCCTCCTCCTCGCTGCAGCATTTGCAACCCATGCTTCACACCCATATAAGAGTGTTGGTACCACTATACTTTCGTACATTCCCTTCTTTGCCTCCATGGATAACGTTTTTTGTCTCCACAGATACCTCAATGCATCACTCACCTTTTTTCCTTCATCAATTCTATGGTTAACCTCATCCTTCATAAACCCATCCACTGACACGTCAACTCCCAAATATCTGAAAACATATAATTCTTCCATAATCCATCTCTCCAATGTGATATCCAATTTTTCTTTATTTAAATCGTTTGATACCCTCATAACCTTACTCTTATCTATGTTCACTTTTAACTTTCTACCTTTACACACACTCCCAAACTCGTCCACTAACCTTTGCAACTTCTCTTTAGAATCTCCCATAAGCACAGTATCATCAGCAAAAAGTAACTGTGTCAACTCCCATTTTGCATTTAATTCTCCATAATTTAATCCCACCCCTCTCCCCAAAACCCTAGAAATAACTTCTTTTACAACCCCATCTATAAATATATTAAACAACCATGGTGACATTACACATCCCTGTCTAAGACCTACTTTTACCGGGAAGTAATCTCCCTCTCTCCTACACACCCTAACCTGAGCCTCACTATCCTCATAAAAACTCTTTACAGCCTTCAGTAACTTACTACCTATTCCATACACTTGCAACATTTGCCACATTGCTCCCCTATCCATTCTATCATATGTCTTTTCTAAATCCATAAATGCAATAAAAACTTCTCTACCTTTATCTAAATACTGTTCACTTATATGCTTCAATGTAAACACTTGATCTACACATCCCCTACCCACTCTAAAGCCTCCTTGCTCATCTGCAATCCTACTCTCTGTCTTACCTCTAATTCTTTCAATAATAACCCTGCCATACACTTTACCTGGTATACTCAGTAAACTTATTCCCCTATAATTTTTACACTCTCTTTTATCCCCCTTTCCTTTATATAACGGAACTATACATGTTCTCTGCCAATCCCTAGGTACCTTCCCCTCTTTCATACATTTATTAAACAAAAATACCAACCACTCCAGCACTATATCCCCCCTGCTTTTAACATTTCTGTCATGATCCCATCAGTTCAAGCTGCTTTACCCCCTTTCATGCTACGTAATGCCTCACGCACCTCCCCCACACTCACATCCTGCTCTTCTTCACTCCTAAACGATGTTGTACCTCCCTGGCCAGTACATGAAATTACCGCCTCCCTTTTTTCATCGACATTTAAAAGTTCCTTAAAATATTTCCGCCATCTACCCAATACCTCCAGCCCCCCATCTACTAACTCCCCTACTCTGTTTTTAACTGACAAATCCATTTGTTCCCTAGGCTTTCTTACCTTATTTATCTCACTCCAAATTTTTTTCTTGTTTTCAGCAAAATTTCTTGACAGAGCCTCTCCCATTCTTTCATCCGCTCTTCTTTTGCACTCTCACCACTCTCTTCACCTTTCTTTTACTCTCCATATACTCTGCTCTTCTATTAACATTTCTGTTTTTTAAAAACCTCTCATAAGCTACCTTTTTCTCTTTTATCACACCCTTTACTTCTTCATTCCACCACTCACTCCTCTTTCCTCCTGCACCACCCTCCTATATCCACAAACTTCTGCCCCACATTCTAATACTGCATTTTTAAAACTATCCCAACTCTCTTCAACCCCCCCACTACTCCTACTTGCACTATCCTACCTTTCTGCCAATAGTTGCTTATATCTCACCCTAACTTCCTCCTCCCATAGTTTATACACTTTTACCTCTCTCTTACTTGCTGTTACCATTTTCTTTTTGTCCCATCTACCTTTTACTCTAACCGTAGCTACAACCAAATAATGATCTGATATATCTGTTGCCCCTCTATAAACATGTACATCCTGAAGCCTACCCATCAACCTTTTATCCACCAATACATAATCCAACAAACTACTTTCCTTACGTGCTATATCATACCTTGTATATTTATTTATCCTCTTTTTCATAAAATATGTATTACTTATTACCAAACCTCTTTCTACACATAGCTCAATTAATGGTTCCCTATTTACATTTACCCCTGGCTCCCCAAATTTACCTACTACTCCCTCCACAACATTTTTACCCACTTTAGCATTAAGATCCCCAACCACAATTACTCTCTCACTTGGTTCAAAACTCCCTACACACTCAACATTTCCCAAAATCTCTCTCTCTCCTCTACACTTCTCTCTTCTACAGGTGCATAAACACTTACTATAACCCACTTTTCACATCCAACCTTTATTTTACTCCACATAATCCTTGAATTTATACATTTATATTCCTTCTTTACCTGCCATAACTGATTATTCAACATTATTGCCACTCCTTCTTTAGCTCTAACTCTATTTGAAACCCCTGACCTAATCCCATTTATTTCTCCCACTGAAACTCTCCTACCCCTTCAGCTTTGTCTCACTTAAAGCCAGGACATCCAGCTTCTTTTCATTCATAACATCTACAATCATCTCTTTCTTATCATTCGCACAACATCCACGCACATTCAAACATCCCACTTTGACGGTTTTCTTCTTTTCTTTTAGTAAGCTATACAGGAAAAGGGTTACTAGCCCATTGTTCCTGGCATTTTAATTGACTTTTACAACACGCATGGCTTACGGAGGAAAGATTCTTATTCCACTTCCCCATGGATATGAAAGGAAAAGGAAAAAATATAAGAACAAGAACTATTAAGATAAAATCAAAGAAAACTCAGATGAGTGTGTGTACATACACGTGTACATGTTTGCGTAGTGTGACCTAAGTGTAAGTAGAAGTAGCAAGACGTACCTGAAATCTTGCATGTTTATGAGACAGAATAAAGACACCAGCAATCCTACCATCATGTAAAACAGTTTCAGGTTTCTGTTTGTCACCTGGCAGGATGGTAGTACCTCACTGGGTGGTTGCTGTCTACCAACCTACTACACACACACACACACACACACACACACACATATATATATATATATATATATATATATATATATATATATATACATTATATATATACATATATTTACATTATATATATATATACAAATATACATTATATATATATATATATATATATATATATATATATATATATATATATATATATATATATATATATATATATATATATATATGTATAAATGTTAGTTGTTTCAGGGGAACCCCAATTAAACATTCGTTTATATAATGGTAACAACTTGCACACTGGTATCCAAATTACTCCCTTGGTGACATTTGTTTTGCAATTTTACGACGTCAGTGTGACTGCTGGAAAATCGTGAGTACACCTGCTACTACAGTGCAATAGCCATTAAACAGTGTGTATATGTTGCTTGTTCAATACAATACTTCCTGATAAGGTGTGGCTATCATCATAAATTTTGGTATATATACACCAGTTTTTGGCTCTTTATGAAGCGCCACTCCGAATATCTGTATGTTTTAGTGAAGAAAAAATACTGATGAACTTTTCACTTGAACAATCGTAATATAAAACTGATTATAATGACAAAACACATTTCCTGATCAGTTTGCATTTAACCAACATTTGATTAAGAGATAAGAGAGGAGAGGTAAATAAAGGTAGATAGCGGGACCTCACACTCTCTATCATTCACACCAACTACACAATTATCTTGTTCTAGATCATAATAACTAATATCTATGCACAAAATTCAATCGGTTGATATTGCTACACTCTCAAATAAACGATGGGGATGGCAAAGATTGATGCCGACAGCATTTGGTGTTCCCAGGCGGTCACCCATTCAAGTACTAAGCAAACCCAACGTTGCTTAACTGAGCTGATCGGACGAGAAGCAGTCCGTTTAACGGGGTATGGCCGTTGTGTAGTAGATAGGTTGTAAGCATAATAAACTATTACCTATTACTATATTACGGATTGAATCTACAACTGTCGACTGAGCGCCACATTCTGCTGGGAATGGCAGGGTACGGAGGGGAAGTGAGAGGGGGAATAGCGAATGACAAAAATTAAAGCAGATAATGGGAGAGGAAAATAGAGGATGGAAAGGATTGAGGGAGGGGAAAGGCATTCCGAATGGTCCAATTAGCTGGTCATCACATGACAGACCCGTGTCAGCAATCATTTTTTACCCTTGTTTTCTGACTAAGAAAAAATTAATAAAATGAGAGGAAAAGAGAATATGGAAAAGGCTGAGGGAGGGAGGTGAGACAAGGGATGAATTTCTGATGAGTACCTTGCGGTAATAAGTAATGAATCTCATCACAAAAAAATAACGAGAAGCTAAGCATTGAACCTACATAAAGAACAAGCATTGCTTATTGACATTCGTGTAAATTGCTTATTGACATTCGTGTACATTGCTGTGATGGCAATGTACACTGTACTCGTGTATAAAGAGTATTACCTACCCTTACTGTTGTAGATAAAGGGAATACATGACATAGGCTGTGTTGAGACAATGCTCTCCACTTTGGCTGAAGAATTCGCTTCACACGGGGATTGTCCGAGTTCCATTCCCGGCGAGGGTAGAAACATTAGGCGGTTTTTTTTTTTACACTGGTTGTCTATGTTCCCCATCAGTAAAATGGTTACCTGGGTGTTAGTGGACTGGTGTGGGTCGCATCCTGGGACAAAAATGACCTAATTTGCCCGAAATGCTCAGCATAAAAAGCGGCTTTCTATATAGTAGTATGTCATTGATGACGCCTAGGCCTGTATACCTTGTACATGTAGAAATAAAGATATCATCATTATTATTATTACAAGTCACAATAGTTATAAAAGCTGTCAGTATCCCATATCTTTACCAGATTACTCAGAAATGCAACACAACTATCATGGCAATCCTCACAGCGTGGTTAGCTCGCTAACAGATCCCATGATAAACCACTCATTGCTACCATGATAATCTAGTTATGGAGCCGAGGTAGCCCACTCACGGTTCCTAGGTAGTTCAGTCACAGATACCATGATAAACTAAGGCTACCATAATCCACTCAGATTTAGCTACCATGGTAGCACACTCCCGGCTATCATTATAACTCATAACTACCATGGCAACCCACTCACTGTTGTCAAGGTTGATATGGTAACCATGTATTGGCTACCATGGTAGCCCCACTCATCATTAATATGATAACTCGCTGCTGCAATGAAAGCCACTCCGCATCTACCATGATACCCCATTTGCAGCTCCAATAATAACCCTCCAATGACCACTAGTTTACATATTTTACTACCATGAGAGCCCACTCACTGGTACTAAGCTAACCCACTCAATGTTCCCATAAGAACCTACTTAACTTTCTCCAAGTATTAGTAATGTATTGAGGGAAATGCGTTAAACCCGCAGGAGTCATATAGCATGTCCTGCATGGTGAATCAGTACTGTCTTTACTATCAAGTAGTATATACTCGTGAAGGTACCCTCATTACTTGCCCTAACAAACATCCCTGACCTAAGTAATGAGTTTAATTAGTCAATCAACTCTGCCAGCGATAATTGATTCTAAGTTTATGTGAGGGATAACAGGAGGGACTAAAATTTCTAAAATGTTGAAAGCAGGAATAAAAACGTAAGATCATTAGAACGGAGGAACACTACAGCAGGTCTACTGGCTCGTACTAGACGGGACCTTCTGAAATACAACCATTCCCACCCACATATATATCCCTATTCACAAGGCGACCCGAGAAGTTGGCTTCAATGCTCCATGATATGCAAGTCCTAATCAATCCCAACCCTACGTCCGACTCAGGAGGAATGAAAGTTGCAGCACAAGAGCCGGAGGGAGGATGATGGTGAGGAGATGAAAGAAGCAACGAATGATGAGCTTCGGTAGGAAATGACGTGACCTTAATATTCCTAATCAATACAGAGCAGGAAGAGATGGGAGGGAAGCAAGAACGGCGGCGGCAGCGGCGGTGCTACTCGTTCACGAGTTGCACCGCCGTCGCCGTTCTTGTAGGGATGGTGTCTACTCTTTAGATAATCTGAAAGATAAGTAGTAGCTTCATAGCGTTGAAGGTTAGGGGACGATTAGTGTGAGATGATACAGCAATAACATCCAGTATGAACATCCAGTATGAACATCCAGTATGAACATCCAGTATGAACATCCAGTATGAGCATCCAGTATGAGCATCCAGTATGAGCATCCAGTATGAGTATCCAGTATAAGCTTCTCCCTAACCGTTCCAGAGCAAAATGAAGCTCTGGAATTGCACAACAAAAGTTACCGGACACTATTATGAATATTCTTGAAGCAATTTGGATTCCTATGGTAATTTCCACCTCAGTTAATACAAATAGATATAGAGATCGGCGGATTATTTAATGACATCTTTGACTCATAGATCCTGATTGAGGGTTATATCCTTAAGGTACGATAAGCAGCGGCATAAACATCAGCAGATTCAGCAACTCAGCAGCAGTGTGCATGTTACCACCTCTGTAGGCCTCCTGCAGTGTTCCTCCTTTATTATCTTCTTAGGAGAGTCATATCGAACTGGGGGATATTTTGGCTAGGCGTTACGGTGGCATGACAATCTCTCCTGTAAGAGTCAGGAGATTTTTGAAAAGTCTTAAGAATCAACTTCAAAATAGTGTAATCGCAAACGATTTTATTAAACAACGTAGCATATATGCTTTTGGCAGCAGCAGAAAATAGCACACGCAGTCTCGTTGTACAGATATCAATATGTCATACAGAGTGGCAGTGTTCTAAATATGTAATTTATACAAGGTTGTGTCCTCTCCTGCTAATAATGGTAAGCTCGGCATGTTAATTTTAGTAAGGGGTGGAACAGATTCTACCACACCATTATATACTTTCTGTTTAGAAGTTATCTAGGTTCTTTTGCTCAATAACTATTTTTTTTTTAAATTCCAAATGCCTTTGTTCGGCTTGCAGTGTTCCTCCATTCTTATGTTCTTATGACTCTGGAGTTCAGACTCGAGCCGCCTTTGCTCCGAAGCTCGTAGTTCAGGAACTTTGCTGAGGGTTCTTCTCTCTAAGCGCTAACTCTTTCTTTGTCCTAGCATCCGCTCTTGCTCTCTCATCACATTCAAGTCTTTCTCCTCTTCCAAAACTATTCTTCTTCCTCCTTTTCATCATCATCTCTCTATTTTTTGCTATACCTCTTTCCTTTTTTTTCTATTTTTTGCCCCCACATTTTCTCTTCTTTTGTCTGGCTAAGTGATCTTAGATTATACTAGAGTTAACACTTCTAGAACAGTTCACGAGAATCACATCTGCATTCCTGTCAAAATCTAAAACTTATTCTCAGATATTCGTCTAAATGCATACGTTCATTTGATAAATTTCCTATGGGAACTCAAAGTTGGTAAAAAAAAAAAAAAAATACACAAATCATTAACAACTGAAACATGGAGAGTAACTCCATAGTCTTGGAGGGAACAACGTCCTCTTCCAAAACAATATCATAAATAATAATGGGTCCTTTATCCATTTACTACTTTAAGGAAATCGTGAATGCTCCTAGACAGTTCCTTCCATTTACAAAATAATCAATAATATTGTCATAGGATAATTCCGAGTCTCTGGAATATAATCCTCTAGAACACGACAAGCCTAATGTTGACAGGAATAAAATACACAAGTAAATGTTCCCTCTCCGGACTTGAACGCCCCAAAATATGTGAATAGAAAAGCAAATTTTAATCAGTGTTGCTGCGGTAGTCTGACTGTCTACCTCACCGTTGATGATAACCTTGTTAAATTAGACACATATGCAACACTTGGGTATCTTTATTGAGGAAACGTTTCGCCACACAGTGGCTTCAACAGTCCAATACAAAGTAGAAAGGTGTAAGGAGAGGAGGAGTTTGAGGTTATCAGTCCCTCGGCCTGGAGTCGATGTGTTCAGTCCATCAATCTTGTTAGAAGTGTAGCACAAAGCCGTAGAGGTGGCTTATATGCTGTAATCAGGTGAGATGAAGCAGGAGGAGGCAGGTCATAGTGGTATCAACCACTAGTCGAAGTAAGTCCTTGTCCAAAGGTTTGGACAAATGTGAAGAATCCCTTTGTATCAAGATCCCAAGAAGTTGCAGTGTCAGACAGGATGTAGATGAATGGTTCAGAGAACCGACAAGTTGTTAAATTAGACACATATGCAACACTTGGGTATCTTTATTGAGGAAACGTTTCGCCACTGTGTGGCGAAACGTTTCCTCAATAAAGATACCCAAGTGTTGCATATGTGTCTAATTTAACAACTTGTCGGTTCTCTGAACCATTCATCTACATCCTGATGATAACCTTGATGGCAACGAAGCTTCGATCCTGTTAAGCTCTCAAGTGTGGGTAATCAGAGTGTTTCGAACCATTAGAGAATATCCACACGATAACATACAAATATAATGTGATAATTGGTGTAGAAAATCGACAATTTGACGAATGAGACACACAACTGTAAACATTCTCATACGTTGCTTAAGTCTCTCGTTCGTCATAAAAATGTAAGCAAATGGGGAAGAACAAAACTTCTAAATCAATTAAAATTTTAATTACAAGATCTCTAGAATTAAAAATTCACAATCAACAACTCTTCTCCTTACCGAAGCAAATAAAGAGAAGTGAATGAAAATATACATAAGTATGACCAGATTATAATAATTAAATTAAGTATGACCAAAAACTAAACCGAAACACTAATTTGAATAGTGAACAGCTGTACAGTACCAGAAAAAAACAGTTATAAATTAGGGAGACACTTCACGTTCCAAGGTAATCCTCCAAGTGAATCAGGGAGAATGAAATCAAGACTATTATGGTGCAGAGGCTCCAAGTGATAATCTCAATAGTAGGCAGTGTTCTAGACAGGAGACTCAACACTCCATTGCTGAACACGTAGTCACTTTTAATGATGAGAGACCGGCTGTTTTCTAGTCGAGATGCAAGTTAACGACAGGTTGACTACGTAGACTTTTTGACAGCAGCAACAGTGAGATGAATCACAGAGATTACGATGGCTGGCTCACACACACAAACTGACGAAGCAGTAATTACCAAGTAGAAAACTCATGACCACATTCGTGGCCAGATAACACATCCTCTTCTGCAAAGTACAAGTGACCCAGAACGTTAACTTACGGGCTAAAAGGAAGAAAAAACAGCAGCTCCATCATAGACACAGTAAAATCACACAATAGGACACAATGTTATGAAGCAATGATCCGCATAATTCAACACTGATAACATATGTAAAACGAGATTGCACAATACCATAGTAAAACCAAATCCTCTGAATAACACTGAGGACAGGAACTTACAAGGTTGGACAAATACTTGGGTGGGAATGGGTGGTTTTAGAAGGACCTTTTATGATAAATGAGACACTTTTGCAACATTTGGGTATCTTTACTCTGGAAACGTTTCGCCACACAATGGCTTCTTCAGTCCAATGCAGAAAAAGGTGGAATAAGAGGAGGAGTTCCAGGCAATCAGTCCCTCAGCACACAGTGGCTTCATCAGTCCAATACAAAGCAGAAAGGTGTAAGGAGAGGAGGAGTTTGAGGTAATCAGTCCCTCAGCCTGGAGTCGATGTGTTCAGTCCATCACTCTTGTAGAAAGTACAGCATAGGGCCAGAGAAGTGGTTTATATACTGTAGTCAGGTGAGTGGAAGCAGGAGAGGCGGGATCACAGTGGAACCATCCACTAGTGTAAGTAGGTCTTCGTCCGAAGACTGAACACACCGATTCCAGGCTGAGGAACTGATTACCTCAAACTCCTCTTCTCCTTACACCTTTCTGCTTTGTCTTGGACTGATGAAGCCACTGTGTGGCGAAACGTTTCTTCATTAAAGATTCCCATATGTTAAGAACATAAGAACATAAGAATGGAGGAACACTGCAGAAGGCCTACTGGCCCATACAAGGCAGGTCCTTATGCAAAATTGAACTCTGTGAACCCTTAACTAACATTTTTAACCTATCTCTTCAAACAGGTGTAGTGTCTGATACGTGGAAGATGGCTAATGTAATTCCTATTTTTAAAGCAGGGGACAAGTCGTTACCATCAAATTACCGCCCAATCAGTCTAACTTCAATTGTAGGCAAATTATTAGAGTCGATTATAGCTGATAACATAGAAGCCATCTCGATAGGCATAATTTGATTAATGATACTCAACATGGATTCACCAGGGGCCGTTCCTGCCTAACTAATTTATTAACTTTTTCAGTAAGGCTTTTGAGGCAGTTGATCATGATAAAGAATTCGATATTGTTTATTTGGATTTTAGTAAGGCTTTTGATAGAGTACCACATCAGAGACTGTTAAAGAAAGTGGCTGCTCACGGCATTGGAGGAAAAGTGTTTTCATGGATCGAGTCATGGCTCACCAATAGGAAGCAGAGGGTGTGCATTAATGGGGTTAAATCTGAGTGGGGATCTGTAACAAGTGGCGTTCCACAGGGATCGGTTTTGGGCCCGTTGTTGTTTATAATATATATAAATGACCTTGACGAGGGAATTACTAGTGATATGAGCAAATTCGCTGATGACACGAAGATAGGTAGGATAATCGATTCAGACGTAGATGTCACGGAACTTCAGGAGGATTTAGACAAACTCAATTCCTGGTCAGAAAAATGGCAGATGCAGTTCAATGTAGATAAATGCAAAGTTCTAAAGCTCGGGAATGTTCATAACCCTAGCACCTACCAGCTTAATAATGTTGAACTCAGCCGTACAGAATGCGAAAAGGATCTGGGGTTATGGTAAGCAGCAATCTCAAACCAAGTCAGCAATGCCTAAGCGTAAGAAATAAAGCAAATAGATTACTGGGATTTATATCAAGAAGTGTAAGCAACAGAAGTCCAGCGGTTATATTACATAAGAACATAAGAAAGGAGGAACACTGCAGCAGGCCTGTTGGCCATACTAGGCAGGTCCTTCACAATCCGTCCCACTAACAGAACATTTGCTCAACCCAATTTTCAATGCTACCCAAGAAATAAGCTTTGACAATTCTACCCACTCATGCTGAGTCCCACTCAAATCCAACCCCTCTCACTCATGAATTTATCCAACCTAAATTTGAAACTACCCAAGGTCTAGCTTCAATAACCCTACTAGGCAGACTGTTCCACTCATCAACTACCCTATTTCCAAACCAATACTTTCCTATATCCTTTCTAAATCTAAACATAAGAACATAAGAACATAACAAAGGAGGAACACTGCAGCAGGCCTGTTGGCCCATACTAGGCAGGTCCTGCACAATCCGTCCCACTAACAGAATATTTGCTCAACCCAATTTTCAATGCTACCCAAGAAATAAGCTTTGACAATTCTACCCACTCATGCGCGAGTCCCACTCAAATCCAACCCCTCTCACTCATGAATTTATCCAACCTAAATTTGAAACTACCCAAGGTCCTAGCTTCAATAACCCTACTAGGCAGACTGTTCCACTCATCAACTACCCTATTTCCAAACCAATACTTTCCTATATCCTTTCTAAATCTAAACTTATCTAACTTGAATCCATTATTGCGGGTTCTCTCTTGGAGAGATATCCTCAAGACCTTATTTATATCCCCTTTGTTAATACCCATTTTCCACTTGTATACCTCGATCATGTCTCCCCTCATTCTACGTCTTACAAGTGAATGTAATTTTAGGGTCTTCAATCTTTCTTCGTAAGGAAGATTTCTAATGCTATGTATTAATTTAGTCATTCTACGCTGGATGTTTTCTAACGAATTTATGTCCATTCTGTAATATGGAGACCAGAACTGAGCTGCGTAATCTAGGTGAGGCCTTACTAATGATGTATAAAGCTGTAATATAACCTCTGGACTTCTGTTGCTAACACTTCTTGATATAAATCCCAGTAATCTATTTGCCTTATTACGTACGCTTAGGCATTGCTGTCTTGGTTTAAGGTTGCTGCTTACCATCACCCCCAAGTCCTTCTCGCAATCTGTATGGCTAAGTTCTACGTTATTTAACTTATAAGTGCTTGGGTTATGGACACTCCCGAGCTTCAGAACCTTGCATTTATCTACATTGAACTGCATCTGCCACTTTTCTGACCACGAATTAAGTTTGTCTAAATCTTCCTGAAGTTCTATGACATCTATGTTTGAATCAATTATCCTACCTATCTTCGTGTCGTCGGCGAATTTGCTCATATCACTAGTAATTCCCTCATCAAGGTCATTGATATATATTATAAATAACAATGGGCCTAAGACTGATCCCTGTGGAACACCACTTGTTACAAGTCCCCATTCGGATTTAACCCCATTTATGCACACTCTCTGCTTCCTATTGGTGAGCCATGACTCGATCCATGACAGCACTTTTCCCCCAATGCCATGAGCTGCCACTTTCTTTAACAGTCTCTGGTGCGGTACTCTATCAAAAGCCTTACTAAAGTCTAAATAAATAATATCGAATTCTTTATCGTGATCAACAGCCTCAAAAGCTTTACTGAAGAAGGTTAATAAATTAGATAGGCAGGAACGGCCCCTCGTGAATCCATGCTGGGTATCATTAATCAAATTATGGTTATCTAGATGGCTTCTAATAATATCAGCTATAATTGACTCTAGTAATTTGCCTACAATTGAGGTCAGGCTTATTGGGCGGTAGTTTGACGGTAGTGACTTGTCCCCTGCTTTAAAAATAGGAATTACATTAGCCATCTTCCACATATCAGACACTATACCTGTTTGAAGAGATAAATTAAAAATGTTAGATATTGGTTCACAGAGTTCCATTTTGCATTCCTTAAGAACCCTTGCAAAAAGCTCATCAGGACCCGGCGATTTATTTTGTTTCAGTCGGTCCAGCTGTTTCATAATCATTTCGCTAGTGACTGTGATATTACATAATTTATCTTCTTCTGGGCCTCTGTAAAAATTTATTACTGGGATATTATTAATGTCTTCCTGTGTGAAAACCGAGAGAAAATAATTATTAAAAATAGAGCACATATCATTCTCCTTGTCAGTAAGATGCCCAAAGTTATTTTTAAGGGGACCTATCTTATCCCTAACTTTTGTTCTAAAAACCTGGAAAAAACTTTTTGGGTTAGTTTTTGAATCCCTAGCAACTTTAATTTCATAGTCCCGTTTAGATTTTCTTATTCCTTTTTAACGTCCCTCTTAATGTCAGTATACTGATTTATAAGATGACCCTCACCTCTTTTTATGCGCCTATAAATTCCTTTCTTCTGCCCTAAAAGATATTTGAGCCTATTATTCATCCATTTTGGGTCATTTCTACTTAATCTAATTTCTTTATACGGGATAAATGTTCTTTGGGCAGCCTGTATAGTGTTAAGAAAACTGTCATATTGATACCTCTCTTCTTCACCCCAGTCCACAGTTGATAAGTGTTCTCTAAGTCCATTATAATCTGCTAAGCGAAAATCTGGGACCATTACTGAATTATCCCTACTATCATACATCCATTCAATGCTAAAGGTAATTGACTTGTGGTCGCTTGAGCCGAGTTCCTCTGTAATTTCTAAATTATTAACAAGGGTTTCCTTGCTTGCCAGAACCAAGTCAAGTAGGTTATTTCCCCTTGAAAGAAAGAGGTAGGGCAGTACAGAACAAGGTTTAATTGTGATAATGGGGTGAAATTTTATCCAACGGGTCGGTCTCTAACTTAGTCAGCCATTAACGAATGTGTTTAATACGTCCATCCTAACTGGTGTTGTGCCAGAGATGTGGAAGATAGCTAATGTAGTTCCTATATTCAAATCAGGGGATAAGTCCATTCCATCAAATTACCGTCCAATAAGCCTCACGTCTATAGTAGGCAAATTATTAGAATCAATTATAGCTGATATTATCAGAAGTCACCTTGAAGAACATAATTTGATTAATGAATCTCAGCATGGGTTTACGAGAGGTCGTTCCTGCCTGACAAATTTACTGACGTTTTTCAATAAAACATTTGAGGCAGTAGACAGTGATAAAGAATATGATATAGTTTACTTGGATTTCAGTAAGGCCTTCGATAGAGTACCTCACAAGAGACTCTTAAGAAAGGTGGAAGCTCATGGTATAGGAGGTAAAGTTCTAGCATGGATAGAGGCATGGCTTACCAATAGAAAGCAGAGAGTTTCCATTAATGGGGTCAAATCTGAATGGGGATTTGTCACTAGTGGCGTTCCACAAGGATCAGTTTTGGGCCCATTGTTGTTCATAATTTACATTAATGACCTTGATGAAGGAATTGCAAGTGACATGAGTAAATTTGCTGATGATACAAAAATTGGCCGTATAATTCATTCTGAGGAGGATAACAGTGAACTCCAGGAGGATTTGGATAAATTAATGTCTTGGTCTGAAAAGTGGCAGATGAAGTTCAATGTGGACAAGTGTAAGGTGCTTGTCGTTGGTAATGAAAATATCCTCGAATTTATAAACTAGGTGAAGTTGAGCTTGATCATACAGAATGTGAAAAGACTTGGGAGTCATGGTAAGCAGAAATCTAAAGCCAAGACAACAGTGCCTAAGTGTGCGCAATAAGGCTAACAGATTACTAGGATTTATTTCAAGAAGTATAAGCAACAGAAGTCCAAAAGTTATTTTACAGCTCTATACATCACTAGTGAGACCTCATTTGGATTATGCAGCTCAGTTTTGGTCTCCTTACTACAGGATGGATATAGATTCATTGGAGAACATACAAAGAAGAATGACTAAAATGATTTACAGTATAAGAAATCTCCCGTATGAAGATAGACTTAGAGCATTGAATCTCCACTCTCTGGAGATACGTAGAATGAAAAATAAACACATAAGCAGTATAATGTGATCCTTTATTGACAACGTTTCGCCCACGCAGTGGGCTTTATCGAGTCACAGACAGATCTACCTGGAAAATGAGCAACATGGAGATATATATAGGGTACAGTCAGGTGGAGAATGCTGGGTCAGGTGGAGAAAGCTGCATGTGAGTCTTAAAAGTAGTGTGATAGTTAAAAACATAGTGTGACTTAAAGGACCTGCAGTGTACCATTCTTGAGTTCTAGGTGGGATAGCGTTGAAGAAGTTTCTTGGCAATAGGTTCAGCTATGTTGTAGAAGCCGTTGTTCTGGTTGAAGTTGTTGGATATACAGATGAGTGATGATTCTAGGATTCTTCGGTATTGCGTGTTGTCTTCTCTGGCGATGAGTCTTGCGTTTCTGTAGTTGATTAAATGGTTGTGTAAATTTCGGTGTTGAACACAGGCATTTCTTGAGTCGTCAGATCTGCCTGCGTACTGGTGTTCTGAAATGCGTGTTTGTAGGTCTCTGGATGTTTCGCCAACGTATAATTTGCTGCAGCCATTACAAGGGATTGTGTATACCCCTGCCGTGGATTGAAGCTTTTCCTGTCTGTTACTGGTAATGTCCTTAGAATGTCCGTAGAATGAGGGGAGATATCATCGAGGTGTACAAGTGGATGATGGGCATAAACAAAGGAGATATTAATAAACTACTGAGGATATCGAACCAAGTAAGAACCAGAAATAACGGATTTAAATTGGATAAATTTAGATTTAGAAAGGACATAAGAACATAAGAACATAAGAAAGGAGGAACACTGCAGCAGGCCTCTTGGCCCATACTAGGCAGGTCCTTCACAATCCATCCCACTAACAGAATAATTGCCAAACCTAATTTTCAATTCTACCCAAGAAATAAGCTTTGAAGATTCTATTAACTCAAGTGCGAGTCCCACTCAAATCCAACCCCTCTCACTCATGAATTTATCCAACCTAAATTTGAAACTACCCAAGGTCCTAGCTTCAATGACCCTACTAGGCAGACTGTTCCACTCATCAACTACCCTATTTCCAAACCAATATTTTCCTATATCCTTTCTAAATCTAAACTTATCCAATTTGAATCCATTATTGCGGGTTTCTCTTGGAGAGATATCCTCAAGACCTTATTTATATCCCCTTATTAATACCCATCTTCCACTTATATACCTCGATCATGTCTCCTCATTCTACGTCTTACAAGTGAATGTAATTTTAGGGTCTTCAATCTTTCTTCGTAAGGAAGATTTCTAATGCTATGTATTAATTTAGTCATTCTACGCTGAATGTTTTCTAACGAATTTATGTCCATTCTGTAATATGGAGACCAGAACTGGGGCTGCGTAATCTAGGTGAGGCCTTTCTAATGATGTATAAAGCTGTAATATAACCTCTGGACTTCTGTTGCTAACACTTCTTGATATAAATCCCAGTACTGGTTTTCGAACAGAGTTGTAGATGCGTGGAACAATCTTCCGAGTAGGGTGATAGAGGCTAGGACCTTGGGTGCTTTAAAAAGAGATTGGACAAATATAGAGTGGGAGGGGCTGGGTTTGATTAGTGTCGTGAGTACAGGAGTAAATTCTTAGGTAGTGGTGGTTTTGATAAGGACCTGCCTTGTATGGGCCAGTAGGCCTTCTGCAGTGTTCCTCCATTCTTATGTTCTTATGTTCTTAAGATAGACTTAGAGCGTTGAATCTTCACTCTCTGGAGAGACGTAGAATGAGGAGATATCATCGAG